>JAQIXS010000387.1:0-49132 GCA_034700785.1 Rossiulus vilnensis | reverse complement strand
AGTTGACAATTTCGGAACAGTCTGTTGTATCCTTAATTTGTTTTGAGACCTTTAATATTTTCAGACCGTCTAATGATATAATCAATAACATTAAATGAATTTTGTAATACCTAATGGACTAACAGCCATCATGGAGTCATGGATAACTCTGATTTTAACAGGAATACAGATTTATCACTGAAAAATTACTTTGAAAAAATTGTTTCATTCTGAAACAAGGTGGGGGAAGAGGCATTACTAATTTTTGTAGCAGGGCTGGGTAGGCAATTATATTGTGAATTGTATATCCTGTAAGCTCATAAACATAAGGAAAAGATATCCTTTGGTGGTAAGATCAGTAAATTCGTAGTGAAATCAGTCAGTGCAACCATATTGATAAAAGTAGTGCAAAAAGCTTATAATAGTGATATCATTATAGAATGTCATCCTGATCTTTTCACCAAGGTCATCAATGTCCATTGAAGATGTATTTCGATCCTCAAATTTTCTACAAGATATCTTGAGGTAATTTCATAATATCAAACTAAAAGTTGCACGCAATATCACGCTCATTTTTGTCTTCCTTCCATGTCCAAGCGGATGAAACTTTCTAGCCTAGAAAAAGGGGGTGCCCAAGAAAAGAGGTCGATGTGCTGGCGGGAGGAGAATACGTGTGCCGCTCGGCCAAGGAAGGGTTCGACTGGTCAGCCATTGGACAATTAGGCGCTTTATAGGCAAAGATTATATTATATGGATAAAATAAATTAAGTTAAGAAAGATGCGAGCTCGCGACTCCAACTCCCTGGTGGCGCTGCGTGAATTCTTTTGCAGCGGACTAAAAGTCCATTCGGCCCTGAAGCGCCATAAAAGTGAATTGTCCAGAACAAGAAGAAGTGGACTCTGGCGAGCAGCCGAGTTTCAATTTCAGCCCCGAACCACTTAAAACAATAATACTTGATTAGCCTTTGGACATGGCTACTTTGCATACAGAAAACGAAAGCAATTAACCGAATTAATATTAATAATAATAACACGAATCCGGGTCTGTATAAATAAAATGCTAAACAACAACATATTTATGCTCGCAAGACTCTTGCATGGTGGATTATTAGGGGAAATGAGCGTGTGCCAAGGCAGTCCGAGGGCGAAAGTTTCGGACTCTTCGCATTGGGGAGTTTGTAATTAAAACAAGATGGCACCGGATGGTCAATCGCAGTTGAATTTAAAAGAGAACGTAGGCCCCAGGGCCAAATACGGATATTTGCTTG
This sequence comes from Rossiulus vilnensis, assembly GCA_034700785.1. Classification (NCBI taxonomy): domain Eukaryota; kingdom Metazoa; phylum Arthropoda; class Diplopoda; order Julida; family Julidae; genus Rossiulus; species Rossiulus vilnensis. Next base: position 47,885 of record JAQIXS010000387.1, on the reverse strand, counting down.
GACGAAACGACGGAGAGTCAACATTGTAAAATCTAATTAAACTTCTGCACACTTCGCAAGTTTATTGGAAGAAGGATGCTAGAAAACCAGCATTTACATGCATATACATCTTAGCCCTTTTTAAAGTTTGTCCAAGGACCGTATGAAAATCATGGGTTAAAATGGTATCTTATACATACGTATACGAACCACAAATATGATAATAAATTTCATGAATTCAATTTTACTTAAGAATTCCAAACCGAAAATGTTTTGGGGCTAGGATTTTGAATTGACTTGAGTTTGAATGTGCACTTAACTAACGTTGACACATTTCGTGATAACACTGTATTAAACTTGCAAATTATACACTGTAGATTGAAAGTAAATTATCATTAAAATTGACGAACAGCGTTAATTATTTTATTGGGCGTCTAAAATGACATCGAATAGAACGTGAAGAAATTCAAATGCGCCGTAAGGGCTATCAAAGTTGTGCTACTGGTTCACCAGATGGCGCTACGAATATTAACCCCTCGTTTTCAAATCCCCCTAGACTTTCTGAATCATCTCCCCTTACGCACATCATCTACACTGTATTCCAATTTCTTAGTGAAAAAAGCACAAGGCTAATATGAAACATGGAGTATTAATTGAACGGTGTATTCGCGATTTGATTTAAGAGTTAGTACGAGCACCTTTATATAAATTACGTATTTGTAATACGACATCCCAATGAGAAATTCTGCGAACTTGGACATAATGGACATGGAACTGGGATCAACTCTGCTCACATCTGCCCATCCCATGTGAAAATACATACAAAGGTTGTACAATTCTGTATGCAAAGGAATGTTCATTGTACAAGCTCGTATATGCGTATATAGGCTACGAATAATTAATAATCTTAAATTGCTATATTTCATATTTTTTCTTAACAATTCTCAGTAACTGAATCCCATATGGTGGGGGTGAGGCAGATAAAATCCATGTAATCATTTTTTAGGCGTTGACCACTTTATCTGGGTGGAAACCAACATCACATGCTAAATTGTATTTCTGATGGCAAAAGGCTATCCTTTGGAAGAGAATTCCAACGTCTGACGGCATGCAAAAACCAGATCCGAATAATCTCAAAGAGTGAATTCCAATAAAGATTGAGAGGCTAACAAGTAAGATTGAGGTTGTCCTCCAGCATGACTAGGGTTTCCAATCGTCAATACAATAACTGCAGTAACCACCGAGCAAAATAATAACTTATCAACTTTACTACTGGACAAATTTAAACAAAAACTCGACCCTGACTGCCCAAAACTAAGGTCCGCCATCCACTTCTGATTTGCCTATAAATTTGGGCTTTTTTTCCCCTTCCACTTCTGCATCATTCGCTAAATAAACGATAAGGTCAACTTGTTTCCTCCGCTGCATGCTACCCAGGTCCGCGTGACCGCAATGCAATCTCAACCCTTCCCTAAGATTCGTATAAATAGCGAAATTAAGGGCTCGGCCTCCGCAAAAACAAAATTATTCAGATAAGTCCAGCCGATCCGCTTCCATCCAGGGTCTCCCCACAGGAGCCCGCCCTGCGCAAGGGGTCCGGCTCCCTCGGGTCCACCTACGTGGGGGGCGAGTTGCCTGCCTCACACCTTTAACGTCCAGCAAATCCACCTTGACTAGCAAAATGGGTAAGAATTGCGTTCGTGGACTACTTACACATACGTAATTACCAGCCATTGTGAAAAACCGTTAAAAAAAAGCATGACTACGCAAATGGCTTTTTTAAAAAAATTCCTGGCGATTAATTGGCATGCAGTCGTGCAGTTTTGCGAAAAGCAAGCATGATGAAATTACGTTTAACATGCACACTTACTTGAATAACACTTGAGTTAGGGTTTTCCCTTTACATATTCGCGCAATGCATCACGGTCGCGTGTTGGCAGGTGGTGCCATCTAGCGTTCGTACGCTGTCTAATCACGATCATTACTAATGACATTGCCAACAAGCATCCCTGCTTCATTACTTGTCAGCCTACACGAGCATGTTAAATTCACATCATTACTGGTAATCATTCCATTTCAGTTTACCTTACATTAGTAATGTCTCTCTCAGAAGGTAATACCACTACTAATGAGCGTGTAATGTCTGCTTGATTTGAGCTTGATACTGACAGTATAACTGATTTCGCAAGTTCAATATTACTATCAATATTTAAGCTCGCATCAAGAGCACAAAAACAGGACTATTACTAATGATCATATAAGGTAAACTGAAGTGGAATGAAGGAGTGTAAGGCCCCCTGTAATAATTACGTGTGTTTAGCTAATAAGGTGTGTTTATCGGTCTAAATTTGGGCTCTAAATTCAGCCAATGAGAGCGTTCGTGTTTACTGTGGCAACTGCTTAGACAACTTAGTCCATGGTTGCAAGCTTGGGTAATACTGACAGCAACCAATCAGTCTGTATTACGGCCAATTCATATACTGAAGCTCGAGGCTCAAATTACAGGAATCACCGTCAGTATCCAGCGTCAATCCATCCGAATTGCTCAGAAGCGATCGGTATTACTGTCCGTGCGTGTTGACATTGACAGTATTATTGATCGTGAAGGTTCAGAATAACCAGCATCTGCCCAAACAGAGCAAAATCGCTTTCAAATATGACGTCATCATATCGCTTTCATGCAGGCGGCAGCAAATCTGGCGACGTTTGGGTATGTATAAAAAAAACATTTTAATCGCTTGGAATTAGCCTGTTTTTGTAATTTTAAATTCCAGAGGCGATGCATGTTGCTGTTATCAATATCCAACCCTCATTGTAATCAACGGATCATGAGATCTTCAAGGATAATGCATTTCTTACCTTAATTTCGAGAATTAAAGCAAATGTAGGTTGTGTTCTTTTTATACTTTGATGAGTGTGACTACACGCTTCAAATATCAACACTTCCGTTGAATTAGTTACACGTAACTTCCAATTAACGCAACGGATAACAGAAGTTAGCAGATGGTTGAAATCATTTTCAATGGCATCAACGGGACCTTGGTCAACCTTGTGAGCAACAATTGAGTAATTACGAACACCCTGTATAAGGATTGCGTACCAAGACCTTATTAACCCTGACTGCCCAGAAATTAAAAGCAGCCAGCCTCTAATTCAGTCTGCGACCTAACATAATCTGCATGGCATAATTGCAATTCTTGGTTTAAAAAAATGGCGTAAGAAATTGGGGATGTGAAATACCAAGTCTCTTACACCCTTAATACGTGCATTTTTCTGGAAGCTTGAATCCTTTATGCCTTGGATTGTGGTAGCTGAGTTAGTGAACACACCAGGGATACCGAATCTCGTCGAAAATCTATTGAAAAATGGGGTTCAAAGGGTTGCTCAAAACCCCTTGGAGGAAATAAAAAACAACTTCCACGCTGACAAACGCTCTAACCCTTTCTAGCCTAAACAGCTTCAAGGGACGTCCCTGAAAAGAAACAACCGCATTCTTAAGAGGCAAGTTGCGAAGCTTGGGACAAAAAAACAGCTCAATGTCCAGACCAGATATTAACCAGACAAGTCCGAAAATAATATAAAAAAATGCAATTGGAAAATGCCGGCAATTTCACCCCTCCTTTCTAAATTCTGAATTCGGCCACTCCTAGAACTGGGCACCTCTAACAACAACAAAACAACAATAACAACAACACTAGCAAATCTTTACGATGAATATGGGTGGATTATCCATCGAATTATTGGGATACTGTATATGCGGTTGTGACATCTAATAACTGCTATTAAGTATAGTGTTCACTAGTACCATTTACTAAACATACAATTATAAAAGTGAGATCTGAACTGATAAGCATTGCTTTGACTCTTCTTTCTTATGGCTAAAAAACAAAAATTCTTTGCATTTATACAGTAAGTTATAATTCTACTTAGTTTTCTGTGATTTTTGTTATCTCTTATACTTATTTAGTATCAAGAAAGAATACAGAAATATTGCAACAAAACTCAAATATTCCAACACTCTTGTTCGTTTCACTCGAGTTTTCCATTAAGTTTCTCAAATGGCTCCAATTAATTTCTCAAAGGACTTTTAACTTCTCATAAATATTTCATAAATACAGAACTTATTAAGCAGGTATGAGACATTCCCTCTTGGGTTGTTTCAACGTTCTCCATTGTAGTACAATTAATCCAGATAACACTACTTTAGGCTGAGACAAAAGTATATCCACCATGAAAATTATTTTTACATTTTTCATTTCATATGCGTATAATAATTGCTAAATTTATTTTTATCCGTGTAGAATTGGTCGTCCAATAGGATTTCAGCTATGTTTTATAATATAAAAATAAACACTTTTTTATAATATAAAAATAAATTGAAAAATAAATTTGAAAGAAGGGGAAAACCCATTTCTGGAGGTCGCATAATTTTTTTTATTTACCGATACTTTGTGTAAATAAATGGGACATTTTAAATTATGACAAAAAATAACTCAGACCCTATATGACGACCAATCCTACACTGGAGGAGACAAATTTAGCGATTAGAACAAGTATCTGAAGCAAAAATGAGCTTGGTACACTGTACATGTATATCCCAACCAGAAATTGGACAGAGCCTCCTTACAGTCCATAGATCGCATCAGCACCAAATCCAGGTTATCAATTCCAGGCCCAGGGCCTGACAGTAGCTAGACAGCTCTAACATGGCGGTCACCAACAGACGTGTAATCCCATAATTCATAAAACCACTTGTCCTTTGCTACATTAGTCTAGTCTGCCGAAAAGAATGCCGCACGGGGCACTGGTTCAAATTTCCAGTCCCAAAATCCCAGAAAAAAAACCTAAAAGCCCGAATAGGAACAGGGGAGGGAAGAGGTCAACGAATGGGTTAAGGTGGCTAAAAAAACAAGGAGTAAGCAAGTTGCGAAATGTGGGCCAAATGGTGCAGGTACAGCCCCGCACCGACTCATTACTTATGCATGCGTCTGTTGTTATTTTTTTGAGGGGCACAGGTAGTCATTCACCGGGGTTCCCCTCCCCTTCTTCGGCAGGGGGTTCCCACACTGGCCGGTGTAACCGAAGGGGTGACACAACGGTACTCCGATGGCGGAAGGAAAGGGTTACAGAAAGATGTTGTCTCGATGGATTTGATGCACCTGACCTCACCTGCCTGGTCTGGATGAGCGGCCAACAAACAAACAAGAAACGAAATAGGAAAAAAAAAATGAAAAAGGGTACCGTCTAGCTCCTTTTGCCTTTTCAGTTTGCAGCCAGCGAGACCCGTGCAATCGCGAGGGGCATCTTGTTGGTGCCAAAAAAAGATGGGACGACAAACAAGTTGCACAATAAAAGCGACCGAGAAGAGGTAAGACGCATTGTGAGTAAACAGGACTGCCGAGGGTGGGGAACCCTGCCCCCTACCCCATTCACTGTAACGAGCGGCGAAAAACAGAAGCAGTCTGGCGGCATGGCACAATGGGGTTGCGGGGACACCCCGTAGAGTAAGGTGGTCAAGACTGGAAACATCCAATTCGGAATATTGCGACGCTGACCAATGCGGCTTTGGTGGCTTTTGCATGGGCCATACTAGTGAATAAAGAACCCTCCCCCCCCTCCTTTCCGATAGAAATGCATCAGCCAAAGAATAACAATTTTAATAATGAATATCGTGGAATTGTACATTCGTTAATTTTTTTTATTGAATAGTGTGTTTAAAATCAATCATTTGCGATGTAGTTTTAGCAAAAATTACCCGCAGATTTCCAAAGAAAGGGTACTAAAAGGCATCATTAGTGTTCTAGTTTTTTTTTCCCAATAAGATTGAATCGAACACTAAAGTAACTTTTTTTTATAAAAATGTGAGAGCAAACATCATTTGTAACGTAGTATTTCCCAAACAATTTCACCTTCGACGTTTCCATTAGTTTTATTTTCCCTAATTTTTTTAATGAATGTCTGTTAAAATGCACTATTGGTGCTCTATCCAAAGCAATGTTGTTCTCCGAATTACTTGAATATTTAAAATTACTAAAAAAAATTGCGACAAAATGCTCTTTAGATAAACTATTTACAGCGGGGTTTTTTTTTAAAGAGCACCCTAAACAAATACAGGGTGAAACACTATTCGACATCTTTTTTTGTGGCAAGGACACACAATGTCTTTGAGATAAAATATAAAACAAAAAAAACGGCACTATATAATAACACGGTCGCGTACGGTCAAAAACTGACTAATTAAAGACTTTGGGTTGAAACGTTACGACGCTCGACAAACAGCTGCTACCGATCGCAGCACCCCTTAGGAGAAACGCAAAAAACAAGCAACTTCTGCTGCAACAGGACAAAAGATCCGTAGCAGCTTGTTAACAACAACAACAATGGGACAACACCCATGCACATGCAGCGTTTCAGGTAAACTAAAGCATCGGATTTTTGTCGCAAAACCTAGTGGTACAAATCAACAGATGGCGCTGATGGTCCTCGAAGATTTTGCATGGTTCGATTTCGCAACTATGGCCAACTAGAGGCTCTTCCTAATCTGTCAATGGACAATGATTGAAAATGCATTATGCATAGCAGCTTTCCTTATGAGGCAAGGAAAGCCGGATATAAGCCATTTCTTGAACCAAGAATGGTATCTAATCCAGCGTGTATCCTTGTACACGTACTACTTAAGTGCTGAAAAGTGGGAAAACTAATTCCTCATATTTCACGGAATGTAAATGGCGGATGTCTTCAATTCCAAATGACAGCGATTCATTTGCAACATTAAAGTTTTCAACGAGCTGCTGGAGCAATTTTTGCAACTGGGTTAATGTGTGATCCGAACAAGGCGAAAAAGACATTTTGCTCGTACGTGGAGGCTGCTCGGGAAATTGATTGACAACATTATGTTAGGAAACTGATAATAGCACATTATGCAAATTAGAACAAAACGTATAAAGGAGATACGGCAATTAAATACACGGGTGCGCTATATGTGCGACGATAAACAATGCACGCAGGAAAAATGTGCGTGTTGAACAACGAGATGATCGTTTCGACAAAACTTCACTTATTTGTCTAGATTATAGATTGCATCAAATATGGCGACTATAAAGCATTGTTTTTTTTTCCCAAGCCTTCTGTGTATTTGCCTCAACTGATCCATGAAAAAGTGAACTTTCTGACCACCTGCCCTAGCCCCACTCCTGTTCCATCCCACAATGCCTCTTCATGTAGTAGTCCAGATGACATGATTTAATTTGGACAAAAGAACAGTCTTGTTTAATAGAAAAAGTGACAAAAACCAATGTCATAATATTATTATACATGTATTATAGGAATCGAATGCGTTATAATTAACAGGTCATTAAGACGAGGTTTATTTTTAAATGACGTCGTTTTAGGACGTTGCTAACAGATCCATTCAAGACTGAGCCAAAAGGATGCCCACCATGCAAAAAATAATTAAGCATTTTTGCCTCAAATACTTATTATAATTGCTAAATTAACTTTCCCCAGTATAGAACTGGTCATCCACTAGGGTCCGAGTTATGTTATATAATGTCAACATGCCCCATTCATTTATTGAAAAAATTAATACATTTGAAAAACAAAAAGCGTTATGCAACCCGCAATGCAAGGTTACATTGAAGGAAAGTATTTAACTTTTTATAAATAAACCGGTCATGTTCAAATTATAAAAATAACTCAAGCCATAGAGGACGGTCAATTCTACATTGGAAAAAATCAATTTAGCAATTTAAGCAAAAATGTGTAATTTATTTTTGCAAAGTGGACATTCATTTGGTTCGGACTTAAGGAGCTGATCCTCGCACAAGATCTAAAATGTGGACGTCCGAATTTGCTGACCCTTACCCCATCACTGGTCGATGAATTCTACGGTGTTCTTGAGGCACTCCCTGGTGGAAAGATCTGTATGTATCAGTACATATATACTGATATGTGTTGATATTAGTCAAAAATTGAGTGATATCACTAACCACAGCCAAAGTCCAAAATAACCCACTATAATAGTGATATCAGTATAGAATCATAGTGATGTCAGTAGAGAATCGCATAAAGATCTTTTCAACCGGGTTTCCGGAGCATTCTGTACTTATAGCTGTACCTTGGAAGCAACAAACCCCTTGGCGGCTTGTGGGGGTCGGCAACCGTTGTTCGAGCCGGCCACGCAGAGGTCAGCGGGGGTCAGCAAGGGGGTCCATTGGGACGGGTGCGTGCTCAACATACGCCGAAGGGCATTTTAATGCGTGTAAGGGCTTAGCCAAGCGTGAGCTCTTAAATCTTATTTCGAGAACCTTGAAGGCCTTCACTACTCTATGGTCAGCGTATGAAAGTGAATTTCAGACGAAAATTGATAATGATGACCAGCGCGTGGAAAACGCCACATGAAATATACGCCTCCATTTTCGCATATTAAGATGCCCAAATGGGATTACGAAAGTAATATACATATATATATATATATATACACGTATTGTTCGTTTCTTAATATCCCCTTTTCACTTCCCCTCTTGCACCCCCCTTCCCACGAGCGCCTTATGTACGGATTCTTATTATTCTGGGATTCCTCCTCTCCTGATTTGCCGAAAACAATAGGAGTTGTTCAATTTCCCAAACGCAACATTCATGATGAAGTGGATATTTATTATTATATATGCCGCCACCCGACTATTGCTTATTTAATGCTAATGAATTCACGCTATGCGCCTTCAATTCATGCACCAAAATTGAAAGTGGATGGGCGAAAAAAGAACGACCGTTAAGGGGGGCCTCCTTAAATTGGGCTGGAACACGGAGCTTCAGTACTTCAGGTTGGTATATACAGGATGATCCCGAAAACCCTGAATACACTATGTGTATTATAGTTTACGATGAATGATGCTATCAAGATCACCAAATACTGACGTGATTACGGATCGTCTAAGGGCAATGTTGATGAAACGAGGCAAAATGCTGAATGATATCTTTTCAAAGCATATTAAAATACTGATGCATTATACTTAACATTGACAGGCCCATGTGAGTACTCACATTTTTTATTCCAAAGCGATATAAATTTGATTTTGGAATATTAATTCCCTAGTTTGTACAGAAAATCTGGGGACAACTCATTATTCAAAAATACTTTGTGCTTTTTTAAAAATCATTTTTTATTCCATAACTCGGCCTTTATAATTTCATTTTTCTTATGTAATTAAAGTAATTTGAAATATCCGCATATCAGAAGTTAAGTTTACAAACGCATTCGAAAGACGGGCGTGAGAATGCTCACTGCTCAACCTCACATTTTTACCAAATTTACACGAACACAGATGTGCCCAAGATTGCAGGTTTAAAAGGCACTTCGGAAGAATAATTTCAAATTTCATCATTATAAAAGAGTTGAGAGCACACGTGAAGCGGCAGACAGTGCATTTCAACCGAAGTAATAAATTTGCGTGTAGTGGCTATTTCACCAGCAGACCACTGTGTTTTATGCAAAAGCGGCCATATCCAATCTATTATGCATTCTGCACCTCCTCACCCCCTAAAATTCACCACGCACCTCACCCCACCCCTTCCGAACATCCAATATATATAGCAGAATGTAATAAATACCAGATACTACGCATATTTTCCAGTTTTCCTGCAGGGCGGCGAAATGAAAAATATTTCAGGTTGAAATCGCATTGTAATCCTTCCTAACAAATGACCATGTGCGCGCAGATATACGAGAGGGGTCAAGGGGGTTCCGGCCGAGGCGTGAGGGGCCCCTGGCTGCACTGGAATGGTCATTTTCAAGCCATTAGGGTTCGCTCGCTGCGAGCCCAACGACCCCATTCATATTAACGCTATGGCCATCTGCATTTCCAGCCACTCATTAATTACCATATCTCACACTGTTCAGACTGGCCGGTCAAGCTGGGGGTACCTCTCTGCCCCCCAAGAACCCTTCACCTTCCCCCCCCCCACCTGCCCTAAATTACATCACCAAACCCCTTTTCTTGAAAAGTGAACTGTTCTTAGCTAGTAATCCTTTATTGTACGGATCAAACAATTCAGCTCTGTCCGAGCTTTAATCGATAAAATTGTTCACTTTGCAATAAACTTCCTCCTAAACGAGCAGAATTAACGGTCGGTTGCACCATCCTCTGTCAAGTGAACGATCACGAGAAGCTTGCAACCGCTTCCCCGATGGCCAATTAACTTTAACTGCCCATTAACGTCTTTGGGGAAACACCTTTCGCTAATTCACAGCTGAAAAATCGACGATTTAAAACTTAACAGAGAAATTGTTGTTTGCCAAAAAGTTTTAGTCCATTTTTTTCCATTCAATTCAACGCACCACTGTCATTTTCCCCCTAATTCAGTACTTTGGTTTTTTAGCGCCATCTAACGGTGCTGGCTGAAAACATTCGTGATGCTTCCCAGATGGCATAGGGGCATAAGAGAAAAGGCCAACTCTGGTCATGGGGGAGAATCTTACAAACCAGATGACCACTGAGGAGTACCCCTATCAAGTTTGTTGACGCAATACCCTCATCAGAAACAGATTAATTACCCCCTCAATCAACTCTATTGGATTTTTAATCAAACAATACGTTGCCGTGCTCTTTAATTAATGAAAAAGGCAGACAGAAATCGCTCCCCCCTACGATCCTTCCCAAAAAAAATATCTCTAAAAACTAATTTTGCATGAATCCCCTATCATAAATCACGCAGGATCTGTCTCTCCCCACACACATATTTGCATGAATACATAAAAACTTCATTTTCATTTCATCTCCGGGCATCTTTTTTTGGGGGAAATGCCCACATGCCTTATAATTAAGCAATGCAGCTTTCACCGATGGAAAGCTCTCAGATTCGGCGAAAAAACGCATTTTCATAAAAAAAAACATTGAACAAAAAAATGCTGGGTTAATGCTCAAAATTGAGAGTTGCGCATTCAACCGGATTTGTTTACATGCAAACTTTGCTTTCACAACAACATCCTTATAAATTATCAAGACTTGCACTAGGAGACTTCTAAAGCGAACTATGCAATTCGATTATACTGAAAATGCACAGAAAAAAACGTTATGGATAAATCTATTTTTTTACGAAGAACAGATTCAGATAACAAGTCAACTTTATTTTGTTGTTAATGTATGCTTTTGAACTCCACTGAAAAGATCTGTTAAAAATAAATTGGTTAATTTCAACAATATTAGTATTCTTGTTATTACTATCACCATTATTATTTACACGTATTTTATTTTACTCTTATCGTCTGGGAGTTCAGAAGTTCTAAAAAAATCGATATGTTCCCTAGTTTAGTTCTCGCACAATCCCCTTTCAATAGTGAGAAGTCTTTATAATATCTTTCAATAAATCCTTGATTAATAAAGATTTCAAGTTTAAGATATCTTAAAATAATTGATGACAGATTGGGATTCAAACTTTGTTGCAATGATTAATTGCAATATTTAAGTTAAAATAAAGTTTTTAAATCTTTGACAGAGCGGCTAAACGACCATACTGAATAAATATAGGAACAAAATTAATAAATAATGAATTCTTTTCCGTCTTACCTTTGTTGATGTCTTTGCCTTTTGATCAGATCACTTTGTTCGGCAATCAACTGAACTTGTTGCGCATTGAGCTGCTCCAGTTGCTGCTGAAGTTGCTGAGCCATGGGAAAATCTTGAGCGTCCCTGGCCTGGGTCAACCTGGCCCGGAGCTCCTCTTGTTGCATCCCCAACTGTTTCAGTTCCTCGGCGATGTTTTCCAATCGCTCCTGAAATGCAATAGACAAAAATTAGCGAGGAGTATCGATGCAAAACCAATTAAATTGTATTGGCTCTTCAGAGGTCATGCTCAGAATCGTTCCGAGCAACTGCTCAAGAGCAAGCCAAGAACATTAAATTTATTGCAAGAAGACCGCATGCATGGAACTATATCTGAAAGTTTATTATAGTTTTTCTGCAGTTTTTTTATGCCAAGAGCTTTTGAAAGAGACGCTATAAAATTTAATTCTAAAACTAATTTCCATCGATTTAACCTTTTTCCAGAAAACTCTAGGACACCACGATACAGATACTTCGAATTTTCTTTCAATCTTCAATTTCAATTCTTTGGCAATAATGATGTTGACCGCTGAATAATGTGAAAAAATAATAACTAAGGTTGACTCCCCCTACCCTGCGCCGCATGGCATATCCTAGATAGTAATATGGATACTGAGTTGAATTGAATTGATACCTAACTCATACTACCTGATGGAAACATATGGCAATAATATTGAATTATTACTAATTTTTGGAATTAAAAGATAATTTAAACGCTAAAGTGCATACTTTTGAAAAACAATAGGGGGAAGATAAGTGAAACCCTCTTGGATCTCCTGTCCTTATCAACCCCCTAACCTAATTTGCCCCGGACGAAGTGAAGGTCAAAGGGTACCGCGCGATATGGAATTCATATTTTTATTAAATAAAAACTTGCTGGGGATGCGGGATGGTCACCAAAATTCAGTCAGGATTTCCAGATAATCAGCCATGATATTCAAAGCCCATTAAGGTTAAGTGCCATTCAGGCCTCCGATTCGCCCACTTTTTTTTAAGCATCGCAATCGATGCCAGGCCTCTAATTTGCCAATTAAATTAATAACTCCACGGGCCAACATCCATTTAGACGCATTAGAAATTAATAGACTTTTGAATTATTGATACGATCGGGTAAAAGGTGGATGTGTCCCGTGTCGTTTTTTTCCCCCTGCCAAGTTTTATCCGCCTTTTAGCTCAGGCCCATCCCGTTGGCGTTTCATTAATAAAATAATTATCGTATTCTAATAATGAGACATTGACCAAGATATCGAAATGCTCGAGATATGTGTACGTCTCTTGTGTTTTAGGAGTTGGCGGCTTCTCCGCATTGTCGGTGGATTCGAAAAGCGTTCATCTTTGGTGGCGCCAGAGCAGCTCTCCAGATAATAATGCGAAAGGAGTTTGCGTGACGGATCCGAAAAGGTGCAATTGTTATTGTGAGCTCTACTATCCCTAGTCGGAAAAAAAAAACTCGAACGACACCTGCCTAACAACGGCCACACCACACCACTTACAACATCGCCGGTGTTTTTTTTTATACGGCAACTCTTTATTATTATTTTATAAGAAGCATTAAACTAGTTTATCCTTTTCTCGAGGAGCTAGTGACAATCAATAAGAGCAGCGTGGCAAAAAAGACAAAAGAAATTACGCTCTGACCTCTGGACGGAGGTTACACGTGCAAGCTGTCGTCATACCCTAAGAAATTTCGCCTCACAGACAAGTGTCCTTGTCCCGTTCAAACTTTAACAAATTGTCCGGATGGCAATCGATAAGATATCATCAACAACTAAAGGACCACCCGTAAAGGTCGTCCGAGGCTTGAGGTTTGCACAAATTTCACAATCATGGCCATGAGCTGGGAGCTAGGCCAAATGACCATACCAGAGAATGATCTTTAAAAATACGGTATAAAAAATGTTTAAACACGAACTGTACCTGTCGTTTCAGTCTGCCCATCTCGCCGCCATGTTTGCTGCTACCGTCAGGACTGCCGTCCATTCGCTGCCTTTTGCCGCTAGGGTCATCACAGTTGTTGTAGTTGCGTGGGTTGTAGCCCTGTGGCCTGGAATTATCACCCCAACTGCAATGAGAAGTGGTCAACCAATCAAGGAAATAGGCAGTGTTGCCGACATCCAAAATACAAATAGCTCTTCTTTCACTTCGTGGATTCGTTATCCTGGCTAGTAATATGGATACTGAGTTGAATTGAATTGAATTAATACCTAACTTTCAGAATTGGGGTTTTCACTCGTTTATAAAACTTGCTTTACGCAAATCAACTTAGTTTAGCATAAGAAAAAAAAATGCAACTATTTTACAATGTCCCATTTCCGTAAGGCTCAAACAGTCTAGGAAAATGAAATGTATGATTAAATCCAAATAATTTTTTCTCGTAAAAAAAACCACGCATTTGCCATTAGATTAATGTAGGTCAATTCGAGTTTTTTCACGGTGCCCAAAGAGTTGAGAGAGCTTTTCAAAACATCCTCGAAACGGACACGCCAGAAATTAATTTTAAAATTACTAGTTAGAGAGTATTTCCTATGAAATAATCAACTTGTCAATGGCAGCCTGTATCGTAACTCTCAGGCAGACCTGTAATTGGGAAAAAGTTTTCAAGCAGCGATGCTGGCGGGGAAAAAATTGAACGGAAGAAAAAAACATTATATATAATAATTTGTGTCCATAAGGAAAAAAATCGTCTGGTTTTCACAGTGGTTTTTCAACTCAAAGGGTTGAGAGACCTCGAGACTTATGTGATCGAGGTCATTATGTGGCGAGTCTGAACAGTTTTCAAACCGAATATCTGAGGGGAGTTTCAAATAAGGATATTTTCAATTGGATAAGGGCATTAATTATGAATCGGAATACGTCCGCGATTCGCATCTTTCTCCCAATTTAAAAAAAGGTAGGTCAAAATCCTCCATTTGTCACTACAAAATGTAAGAAAAAAAAAAGGGGGTGGTCATCTAAGGCGCATTTAGAAAGAAATTAGAACGGAAAAGAAAGCAAAGTAAAAAAAATTAGATGTCATTTCATGGCCAAAGTTAGAAGTCAAAAGTAAAGTTATTGTTAGCAGTCATGAAGAACGGTGTAATGGCATTTTTTTCTGCTTTGATAATAACTGAATTTATTTGGCTAACTTGATAGCTAATAGCTAGCGAAACAAGCAAGAAAGTTAACTAACAATAGATGATTAAAGTAAAACCTAATTAGACAATATCTTTAATTAATAGTTTACATAAATCTTAAATTTGTGTTATGAACTATTCTCAACCCGTAATTCAAAACAATTCACCATATTAAGCTTATTTCGTGAAATATGTCAGATAACTGAAATGTTTATTGGAAATAGTTTGGAAAAAAAACCCGAAAACCAATTAAGGCATTGAGTGGTGGCGTCCTCTAGCTTCAGCGCCAGGCCGTGGTACCATAATTTCACTCCCAACACAAGCAAAAAACAATGAAAACTACAGGGTGCCCTATATTACCCATAACCTGGCCCCCACTAACAGGCAAAAAATGGGCAATCTTCATTTTCATCTGAAGTTAACGACTTCTACCTGACACGCATTAACCCTTCTCGGTAGTACCACGCTATTTTTATACCAAAAAAAACTTTAAAAAAAACACATCAACCAGTTTAAAATCTTACGCACGCACCTAAAAAAGCGATTAATACCACGTGATTGAAATCCCTGTCACACTGTTGAGGGTAACCCTCTCCGGACATTGCAGTCAAGGACTTTAGTACATGTACTTTCATCAGATAGAAACGCTCACCCCCAAAAAACATTGGTTTGAGAAAAAAAAGGATTTTTTTTGCTTTCCAGTGCCAACATTCCCGAAGGGAGAAGCACACACACACAAAAAAACTGAATCTCATCACATACAAGGCCGAAAGGGTTTTATTAGAACGTGTTTGGGTAGCTAAATGTTTTACAGGTGGAATTTGGATGTGGCACGGCAATAAGGAATGAGACGACCATAAATAATTTTAGATATTTTGAGGTATTTTTTCGTTTATTGGCAAACGAAAGACGCAGAAAATGCAAAATTAAAATTCAGGTAGGGAAAAAACATATTGCAAATAATGCAATGCCATATTTTTACATAAAAATTGCTAAAACAGCATTACGCGTAACCTCTTACAGGTGATGCATAACATGGCCTGAAAAACCAGGTTTTTGTACAAGGAAGCAGTACTTTTACGGTTAAATCCAGGGTTTACGTTTCAACGCCATATTCTATGTCACCGTTGACAATAATATGATAAAAAAATATAACAAAAACTAGGGTAGGTCGGGGTATTCACCCAGTCATAACGATTAAATAAAGGGTGTCCGAAAAGTTTAAGCGTTTATATAAGTTTAATAAATTAACCACAAAAATAACGTTTATAGCACAGCTTTCGCGATATCTTATATATTTTATAATTTTACTATACTTTAAATAACTTCTTTTGAAATCCACATAATCATGAACACACAAACACTTTTTGTTAACATTCTAAGAGAGATTTAGCTTGATTTCCATGAAAAATAAATTCTCAACTTCGCTGAGAAAAGGTTTTTGGAAAAAAATTCCCTGGCTTAATAACAAATGCTTATAAAAATGGACACAAAATTTACCATTTAGTGATATTTTTCTTCATCATTTCAAAAGTTGAAAGTGTGGTATGAAAACATGGGCTACAGTAAACTACAGTAGATACGCCCCTTTTTCTGATGGAAATTTCCCTGACTTTTGAATGAAAATTTGAAATTTCCTTCACTTTTCCAGTTGCTCCTACTTCCCTGACAATTCCAGTTTTTCCAGGTTAGTAATACCCATTCCTATATAATCAAAATTATTTCAGACTTGGGATTGGCATGTCACGATTAAAAATGCTGTTAGCATACCAAAGTCAGGACTGCCCTGATCTTTCTCCTGTCCACTAGGGAAAATCTGATCTAAACCTCCATGACGAATTAGTGAGAGCCCATTCGTTCCACACTCTCCATTCTGGTGAACAAAATTGCAGGGCTGGAACCCGGTCTCAATTTTTTATTACTGTTTTCAGCGAGTGTAATTGTCTAAAAGCTCTCTCGGTCCCAACAGCCCTGCATCGAGCTAAGTAAGTCCGCTATTAAAATGCGTAATTTCCATAGATGTATGCAGCCAGACTA
This sequence comes from Rossiulus vilnensis, assembly GCA_034700785.1. Taxonomy (NCBI): domain Eukaryota; kingdom Metazoa; phylum Arthropoda; class Diplopoda; order Julida; family Julidae; genus Rossiulus; species Rossiulus vilnensis. The sequence goes on along the minus strand of JAQIXS010000387.1, from coordinate 31,156 downwards.
GAGGAGAGCGGCTGGCCATGTGTTGTTGGCAGGGGCAAAAACTGCCCTAGGGAGAGTGGAGGCAGTTGCCATGGCAACCTCTGACATCTCAGACAAGTACGCGAGAAGATGTCCGTTGTTGTCCTAATTGCGCTCATACATACACAGATGAGGAGGAGAGAAAATTAAAACCTTTCATGGAAAGTCCGATCAATATAGCCGAGTGAGTAGCCAGTCAAGACCGAAAGAAACAAGCAGGAGCGCCGCCATTTCTCCACCCACACCAAGGCACTCTCGAAGACCAGGCCTTCTTCAGCCTTTAGCAAATGTCACCGGTGGATTGGCCGTCTTTCCAGAGGCAACTTCCAGCTTTTCCTTTCATCTGCTGGGGAGTGGAGAGTGCTGCCCCCTACTAAGTCAACTTCACCAAAGTTTCAGTTTGATATCGCCAACGGACATTCCCTGAAAATCGTGCCTGGTCATGACAACTTCGAATTTACCCTCCCAAACCCTCGCAGGTTTCGTTGGCCCCATGGACTGTATCGACATGTTGATACCCCTAAGGCTTCGGTAGTACAATTCCTCATTCACCTGAGAAGGTTTTGGGTCGATATCTTCAAAATTAGACGAATGCATTGTGACAACAGGACAGATGGAATGACAAAGCAGTCCGTCGCATTTACAATTCCAGCGAATTTCCAAACTTTCTTCACTCGAAAATAATTAAACTATATGCATAAATCTGAACGATAGCTTATGGGAAACTTAGTAGTCTAAAAAAACCAACTATAATCTGGTAAAAACTAGAAGACACCGGGAATTTAAACAAGCCAATAGAATAGAATTAATATTTCCTGTCCTCTGACTCATCTTTCATCCGTTGGGAATCGGTGTGGACTACAGTTAAACGTTTAAAACACAGCATAACCGGTACATAAAGAATGCCAATTCAGCCCCAGCAGAACTCTGTATTTCCTACTTTTTGCAACAACAACGGACAATTTATCATTGTTCCTGTTGGACTCTTTAACGTGTAAAACGTTTAATAATGGAGACTGTGGCAATCGATAAAAATGGATTCAAAACGTATGTGCAGTATGTTTTAACCGCTATGGTGAAATGGCCATGAAATTACTGGCGAAAAAAATAAATAGCTTCAAATAGTAGTGGAGGTTGAACGCTATATTTAAGTTCATTTGCCCCGTTAAAAAACGAACAGGTGAACGTTCAATTTTGTACGTAAGTTAACATGGTCTATTACACAGTATCTTGAAAGTAAAATTTAAATAAAAAGAAACCTACCGTTTGCTCTATTTTATCTAAGAAAGCGTGGCATTTATTTGAATGTTGAAGGCACCCCTTACAACCCCTACCTAATGTCATAAATGGTATTGCATCCATGGCAAACGCTGTCCACACTCATTTGCCATAGATGGCGCTAGGGGTAAAACAGCTCATCCATCGAGAAAGAAACAAAGATGCGTAACTTACGTTGAATGTCCTTTGGAGTACTGGTAGCCACTATCCCGAACTACTTGTCTGGCCAAGGGGAACAATTCGTCCCTTCTGGTCAGCAGAGCTGGAATGTGTTTGCAAATCTGAGCGGCGGCCTCGTTCACGGACACCTGTGGAGAAAAGCAATTCCGAAGTTAAGGTTAGTTATCACTAACTGATTTTTGATCGCAAATTGCGTGTTCCGAAACTCTACATAGATCCATTTTTTTTTTGGCAAGAAGATCTCACCTCGTGCAGTGTCAGAGGTTTTTCCGGTTTCCTCTTGCAGTCAAAGCGTCCATAGATGGCAGCATATTTGCGAATTTCGTCCATCCTCCTCGGGTCATCCTCTGCCATGCTCATAACATACTAGAAATTTAAAAGATGAGGTTTCGTTGAATATCAAGAGATAAGCTTGAATTAGTTGAAAGTAAACTTTTGTAAACACCATTTGTCCGCTTGTTTGAACATGCAAACCATAAATTCAAATGTAAATCACTTCGCTTAAAAGCTGAAGAACTTGCTGAAATTGAAGCAAGTTTTCCATCAAAATATGCTGACAAACTATTGGTATTCGTAGGTTTTGTAAAATGCTCCACAACTACGACCGAAACTTATCAATTTTACTAATTCTTGTTCTCACAATATTGAGGAAGTGTTTTTCTGTCTTGAGCGATGGTTAAATCTCAATGTTATAATTTTTTCTTGATAAAATTTATAACGCTTGTCAACATAGCTTAAGTATATAAAAACGTCTTTTTTTATTTGCTGATAAATGAAAGTTTAAAAGAAGAGAATTTGTTTAATTGATTATTAAAACACTGCATATTTAAAGTTTGTTGCAATTGAGTGAATAAACTACCTTGTTAATTTTGTGTGCACTTTAACGACTCTTAACAATAAAATTTTACAACCCCAGATGGCGCTAATAAACACCTAAAAGTTATTTGTTTCTGGACATTTAAGCTTAAAAGGCAATGGCAGAGAAATTATAGGGCTACATGCTGACAACATTTTAACTATAAACTTTAAGTTGGGCAAGACTTGACAGCTAAGAATGTCGATGAAAAACAGCATTCTGTCCACATTATGGAGGATTCTGTCCACTTTTTGCAGTTGATATTAATATATGTCGCTATTTTTCAACTCCACCAAAAAATCTTAGGCAATATACAAGCTACAACCCCATCTTGAAAAATATGTTATTGAAGACACCCGAGACGATCAACCCTTTAATTTTGCAATCAACTTTGATGGCACTCTCAAAGGGGGTGAGCGAACATAAAAAGTGGCCACTTTTGGTGTATAAAAAAGCTCCAGGGTGAGGTTCAGAAAAGAAAATAGCAGGCAAGAGAAAAGGGAAGTGACCAGTGAAGAGGTGAACGACTCGCTGCTTTTAAAGGGTTGGACAACAACATGAAACGGTTTCATAGGGTTGAAAATGACAGCTAGGGAGAAGCCGAAAAAAATATCATAAAAAATAACAAACCCTGTTCCCAATTTATTTCGTGGGTTCACCCTACGCGTACCCGCCTAAATCTGGACATCTCTCGTCGAGAGCATTTTTAAGGTTCGTTATTTAGGAGTCTTTTGTCCTGAATTTAATGAAGTTAATACTATCAAAATTCCTCGTACCATTGATGATGGTTAAGCACCAGCGACATTAGATAAACTCCATAAACAACTCCTTAATTCAATATAAAAATTGTTGTCAGATTTAACTACCTATTTTTATATATTTGGTTATGCTGTTTGGCTATCCAAATACTAAGCTACCTTAAAGCGTTTTTTAAATAAATAAAATTTAACGTTTCATTTGCACGCAAAGTTGTCAGAACTAGAATTGATCCACATGGACATGCATTTCCAAATAATCTAACAAAAAAAATGATTACCGTACATGCATATCTGGCAGCGCCACCTCTCATTAATGACTACGCCTCCTTAAGGAGTCATTTCAGCCCACGCCATCCAAATAAGATCGAAATTTGTGATAAGTTTCGTTATATGAATTCAAAATAAGAATAATTACAGACCATGTAGTGATAAAAGGCAAAAAAAACCAACTGCAGTGGAATACAATAACGCGCTGCAGGGTACGTTATAATTACTGCTTATTAATTAAGGGTGGAAGGAAAAAATGTACGCATAATTCCAGGTTGTTTTTTTAACTGGAAGCATTTTGATAATGTGCATAACTGCGTAAGAATAATAATGAGATATGAATGTACATACGATATGAATGCTAATATACATGTATTTTAAGGAAAACAACTGCTAGATATTCAGCCGTTTTGGATTTTTATGTTTAAGTTAAGCTAATTCATGTATTTATAACACATGTTCAGTAAAACGTCCTCACCGCCCTGGATAGTTTTCAAATGAACTGTGTAGATTTAAAGCATTCGTATAGAGGGCCTTAAACGATCATTACTAATGACAACATTAATAATTACATTATCAACAATTATTACTCCCTCTGTCCTCAATTACCTGTCAACCGATCATGTTAAATTCGCATCATTACTGGTAGTCATTCCATTTTAGGTTACCTCACACGATCAAGGTAATGTCATTAGTAACTTAAGTTCTGCTTAATGGCATTATCAACAAACCATCATTTCTTTATCCTTCCTGTATCCAACATTCCATTTTCGTTTACTTTACACGACCATCAGTATAGTCATCAGCAGAAAATAATGTCATTGGTAAGCTCGTTTAAGGTCTGCTTATGTTAAATTCACATCATTACTAGCATTCATTCCATTTTAGTTTACTTTACATGACCATCAGTATTGTCATTCGCAGACGATAATGCCATTATGAATGATCGTTCAAGGCCCGCTTATGTTATTCCAGAATTCCACTCAATTCAACTCAGTGCCCTATTGTCAGCAAAGATGTCTCATGTGCTACGGGGTGTAATCCATCAATCCATGTTATTTTTATTTTTCATTCGACAGTTACCACCGCATTTTGATGATTACCATCATCACTGCCAAACCGAATTTCGGTTAGCTTAGGACTATGCGGTGGGCTCGGAGTTCCATAAGATGATTTCAACGTAAGAGTTAGAATACTTTTAGTACGATGCTAACGAAAGTCCTAATAACCGAAACCCCTAATGCTAATGAATGACATTTCAACGCAAAAACTTTCCCACGTACTTTTACGACCCATACCCTACAGACGGACAAATTGGAGTTCATGCATTCCCCTAACCCCCCACCCTTCCTCTAGCAACGTCTCAACCGGCCAAAATGGAAACGTCTCCGTTCCTTTCAATCCCTAGCTGTCCCATTCATTAATTGCGCCTAATTCGGCTGGCATTTCGTTCGAAATATTGGCGATGGGACCACGGGGGAAACAATTCCAAAAATCCCCGAAAGCCAAATATAATCAGCGTAGGCGGCGCCGCCAGTCAGTCGCACGTTGGGCAGAAGCCAGCGGTGACGTCGCCGATATCAATTTCCAGAAGCCACCTAATTAGCATATGCATAATTAAGATTAACGCCGCGCACGAGACCCCGCCCCCCGAGTGACGTCACCGCCACGTGCAGCTAGCGCAACGTGCGCCAGTGAGGCCAGTCCCTCAAGAGCAGTTTCCGCTCTCAACTGCCAAGCAAGGATGGACCAGTACGTTCCAGGTTTTTGATTAGAGAAATTAATCCAAAAATCCACGTCCAATTAGTGGGCTACGGGGACGTCGCAGGGGCTCTCCAGCGCCCCTGGTAATCCCCAACAAGGCCGTAAATGCCAATTCGGCTCCATTTCGTCTGATTTGCCGTATGGCTCATTGCGAGAAATATTGAATTTTCGCCAATCTTCCACAGTGACAGTTAGCTGTCCTCCTCGGCCTGCCTGGGCCGAGATCCCGAGACGTTTCATAAATCATGTTCAACTGCGATTCCCCTCCAGACCCACGGCAAACATTCGTTCTCAGGCGCTAATTACGCCCAGTCAGGTACGCACGACACTACACCACACTACACTACTCAGGCAGGGAGAGTTGATGAGAACGGCGACCACCGGTGGAGAGTGGAGAGAGAAGGCCCGCAGTTGCCATGGCAATGGTCACCACGGCAACCTTAACCCTTTCGCCGCTACTGGAAATCGATAAGGAGGAGGGGAGGGGGGCAGCCAAAAAAGACGGAAAAGCGCGCGAAAAACGCCAGCTTTTTTTTTTCGCCACGCGCTCAGCGCCCGCCCCGACATGGCGTCGCTGCGAGCGCTCGTCAGCCGCCAGCCGATGCGCCGTAGCCGGTGAGGCGCGCCATCTGGCCGAAAATGAGCAGAAAGAAAAAGCTTCCTTAGAAATTCAATGTTCGAACTTTGAAAATAAGAGTAACGTTTGTTCGACGTATGATAAAGACAGGCTGCACTTTTTTTTCATTGATCTACATTGAGCACGACCTTAAGGATGCCCACCATTAAAAAAAATTCGTTATTTTTTATAATTTGAAAATGTCCCGTTTATTTATAAGAAAATTAAATAAACTTGGAAACACCTATTTCCCGAGGTCGTGTAACGGTATTTCTCAAATTTGTTGAACTTTTTATAAATACATGCGACATTTTTAAATTTGTTTATTTTTTTTTTATAAATTAAATGGGAATTTTCAAAGTACATGTATAAAAAATAACGCAGACCCTAGTGGACATCCATTTCTACACATGAAGAAACAGATAAAGCAATTATAATAAGTTTTTCTTTCTTTTCTATTCATAGTGCGCATGTTTTTGGCTCAGCCTTAAAAATTAAATAAAAAGTGATATCGACACACGTTCTTCATGAAAAAGACAAAATCATACAAGAACATTAATTAAAATCTAATCTAAATTTCATTTGGATAAAATACGGCTAAAGATGGCAGCGTTGAAAATTGGTTGGCTTCAACGAACTGTTAAGTTATATAAGAGCAAAAACGTAAATCCATTACAAATAAATATAATAACACGAGCAGAACTCCAACGTATGAATGATAAATACAAATTGCTACCGTTTTGCTCAAATCTATACAGGATTTTGATTCAGGAATGCATTAGTGAACTTGTTTCGCAGTTTGAAAGTTTTGCTGGCACGAGTTAAAACATTTAGCCCAAACTCCAACCATTTTAATTCTCAAACACGTTGAACTGCACTGTGTATTTCTCGTCTGACCAATCCAGGCGATTATACAAATGTAGGAACGTTTCGCTCGATATAGCTGAAGAGGAAGGGGGAGGGGGGTGGTCATGTACGGCCAGGTTTATTGGTGAAGAGCGCATACACTACATTAGCTGAGATAAAGTTGGGATTTTCGAAAGGGTAAAAGTTTTATCTTAGAAGAAGATACGTCCATCAGAGCTCCCTGTCAACGCATTACATCTAATTAAACTCGCTCGCAATCCACTAAAAAGTCGCTCCGCCGGCCACTGTCCACTTTGGAGCTAACACACGTCTCGTTCCTTTCTGCATTCTAATACGAGTCTAATCTAAATGTTTCCTTGTCCAGTTAATCTCTAATGCGCCAAAGCAGAGAGAAAATCTCCATTAAAAGGGTTGCGGACGAGGGGACAGTGGGCCAAATTGCGACCACCTCGCCATTTCAAAATGAGTTAGGAGCGAAGCCAGTCACGTCCATTTGGCTATCAATGGAGATGACCACTCCAATCCTAGGGGGTTTAAATAGCACTCAGGCCAATGCGTTACCATCAGCAGTTTTATCGCTTATAAATATTCAACGAAAATGCCGAATAAACTACGGCCGAATTTCAACGGGGCTTCCTGGTGGTCAGTTGCCATCGCATTGGTGTGGATGAAAATCCAACCAATTGCTGGAAACTGTCGTGAAATAACTGGACACAAAGAAGGGTTGACAATTTGTCAAATAAATACGAAGAGCAAATGCGTTTCGAAGTACATTAGTTACATTATTTGAACTGAAAGCATGCCGAAAAGTGGTGGCTAGGAATCCATCAGTCCCTTACAAATCTGGGAACTTATAAGGAAACAGGCCCACCTAACAGGAAATAGATATCCAACTTAGATCCAAAAACATCCAATTTAAAATCGGAATGGCTCATTTTGCAAAAACTTTAAAGCACTTTTAAATGCACCTTAATTGACTAAAATAGCCGTGAAAATGCAATGTCATAAATTCAGACCAATTGGACAGAAAATGTAAATCGTGCTGCAAATAAATTATGCAAAACATTATCATTGCAACTGTTCAAGCTCAGAACATCGTATTCTTTGCAGAAACGCTTTTATACTGACAGGGGGTAAAAGCATGCAAATGGTTTAGTGTTGCTTTAAGGCTTTTCAACCGAGAAATTGAGGAGGAATTTTAGTCAAATTAGGCGCATTTTAAACATCAATAAATTGTTTACAAAACGAGCTATTCCGATTTTAAATAGCATATCTATTTTTTGAATTAAATACATTTTTAATATCTTGAAGTGGGTCAGTTTTTTAATATATGTATATGAGAAATTATTTTCCGAGAAAATTTGTGGATTTGCAGTCCAAACTTTGATAGAAATTTGGTTTGAAAAGAAAAACTATAAGAAGGAAATGGATTTGGGAATTATTTCCGCACTGAGCACATACATGCTAACCAGGTTTTTTGTCCTTGTTACAATAATGGGAAAATCGTAAATGAAGTGGTGTTGATATGCTGATTAAGTAAATTTTAATTCTACCCACGCACAACTTGTGCGTACTAAATAATACTTTGTAAACTTGTCCCGTAACTTCCTTGCAATTTAAAAAAAAACTTAAATGCTTTCCCACCCGGAATATCAGCAACTATTTGCGAGACAATTCAGAGGAACTGAAGGGTTAAAAATAACTAAATATCCAGGTTCGGTTTCACGGCCAAAAACTGGCCTTCGCCACTCACGTCTGAACCCCACACGAATGCAAATGTTCAAATAAACAAGGCATAAAAAAGCTAAAGTAAACTGATTTTATGGGGCTATTTATTTTATCAACAGCTTTATAGTTTTGAGTTTATTAAACGGGACCTCCGTTCGCACCCTGTACCATATCCCAGACGTTTTAACGCAATTATTACGCGTCAAATATTGACATTTTATCGCTAAGCTGAGCGTGTACCGATCATTAGCCATCAATGTATGTTCAGGTTCAATAAAGTCGATTTTGTAAATAAGCTCCCTCTAGTCATATCTGCCTATCGAGCAAATGGCCGAAAATCAGCTTGAAAAGGTCGAGTTTAGGGTCAATATGCACTGTTTGCTACGTGTATTTTTACCCATCCCAGTCATGCTTGAGTGCGAAATAGGTCTCAAGTCCAGTGGTTGTCCATTTAGTAAGCAACATCAGTCATTCCCAAGTTTCGATCATGACAACAATGCTGCACTTTCGGAAATGACCTTTAGTTAAAATTGATGATGGGTTATTTTTTACCGTTTTCATTGTGCAAATGTGATTTTGGTCAAAAATGAAAAAGCTGTTCCTGAAATGTTAAAGACCTTCTTTACGAGCGTTTTTATAGGCAAATATAAGTCTTGAGCAATTTAAGGGATTTATTGACCACTTCACTGTGGGTAATAAGACTGCTCTCAGGTGGTCGGTTTATTTTTACTGCGATTTTGCCATTGAAACAGTTACTTGTGAAAGTTATTACGGTTTTCAGCAGGTGGTGGGAAAAGTTACCATGCTTGCACTTGCAGTAAGTAGAACTCACAAATTTTGCAAACTGACAATTTGTTTATGCTATAAACACGTTAATGTATTTATACAATTCCGAAAAAGTTGATCTCAGGTTGGTCACTACAAGTACCCAATTGAAGCCTACACATTTATTAGCCGTTATCACAGTCATGTGAACCATACTTGAGTCAAATAATGAACTTCAAGCATATGAAACTGCACCCCTAATATTATTCTATTCATAATTCATCTTAATAAAGCGTCCTATATACACGTAAAACCAAGCTTCGTATTTTCTTTATTTCCCGAGCTAAATCTTAACAAATAAATATGCGCAGCGTCACAATTCTCCATATGAAAAATGCACTTGAAACGCAAAATTTTCTAAAACAAACTCGATCGTTTTTAAGATGGTAAAAAAAGCTTCGATATGTATAAGCATCCATCATTCTGACGTTTCGAGTTTTTTAGGGATGAGAGGGGAGGGGGGGAGGTAGACTAACTGCCATCAGAAATTATAGCAAGAAATGCCTCTTAAATTACTCAACCCAGAATGGAAAATCTAGTGAGGGAAATTCATGCAAATTCAACACCAATCAAATTAAATATCAAAAACGAAAAACTAGCAACGTAAAAATTATAAAAAATAAAGCGTAGCGCAGCTTCCTTGGCTCTCGGCAATTTTTAAACAAGTCATTAATAAAAAAAGCTATAAAGCCTTTCAAGATTTTCCAATAAATGCTGAAACACAACTCACTAAAAACGTGCCGATTTAGCCATATTGGCAGCTTTTCTCTCAAATAATTATTTTATATACCGTACAAGTACATATCTATTTTTTAATACAATATTGTCAGTGCAGCGTTATTTGATAAGATAATCAACTTAAAATAGATATAAAAACCCACTTTGAATACAGTATACCCGGCTTGAAATATGGCATATTTCTTGAAAGTTAAATTTTTAAAGTTAAAACATCAATTCTGAACGAGAATCAAAGCAACATAGCGGATTTAAAGATAAGTTGCCCATATAAACCTAAGTCAATATTTTGTGATCAGAAGCCAGTGCTTTTCTTTTTTTCTCACATTAATCTCATTAATGCTTCTACATTCTGTTTCCAACCACATGTCAACAGATTTTGAAATTACAGCGCAATAAGATAAGATAAGAGAATCAGAACTGCAACATTCTGTACAAGAAAAGAGTGCAGCAGACAGAAGAAGAAAAAAGTTAAATTTAAAGTGCCCACTGATGACATTTCTAAGGTAGACTGACACGAATTACCGGAGGTGATCTGTGGCTAAAAAATCGATCTGCAAGAAGTCTTAGAAGGACATTAGCAAAATCAACGTTGACCGTTACAATTTTGAGGGAAGAAAAAACGGAAAAAACAAAACGCTGGTTATGATCAAAAATCAATAATTAAAGAATTATAATGATGCGTATAGTGAGATAGAAAAATGATGCAACGAAATTAAGGATGCAATCAAGGTGTGTGGCTTACCTCTAACTCTTTACAGATCTTTTTCTTGCTATTCTGCGGTTTTGGTTCAAAAGGGGGCAGTGCTTTCACTAGAAGTTCCGCAGCTTCGGCTAACCTTTGGATCTGACATTCGACCAGGACAGGCGTCAACTGGAGGGGAGACCCTGGTTGGCCATAATCACCTCCAGAATTATGTTCAGAACCCTAGAAAAGATATATAGATGTTGTTGACCAATTACATCCAATCAATGAGAGCCAAAATTCAACGGTGGGTCTACAAATGACCGTTCTTATCGCTTTTCCTTTATACGAATCGTAAACCAAAAATTCAAATTTTTCAAGCGACCGTTTTGCTAATTTCGCAGCTATCTATAATATTCATGAAATGCGCCAGATACGAATCAACGTGCGGAAGGGGTCAAAGGTGCAAAAAAAAAATTAATTGGTGCTTTAAAACAACAACAACACGAATTGTTACTCGTTGGGATGCTGGGTAATCACATTTGCAATAAAAAAAGAAACAAACTAAAGCTAGATTAGGAACGGATTTTCTGCACTGATATTTGCATCATTCCAAGAAGCGATGCAACATGGTCAAAGTGGGTGTCAATTAAAAGGCTAATCACGAGTAATCCTATTGCACAACGTGTCTCGCCATGACTAACATTTGCTTATATCGTCGAAAGTGACAAAACCAATCCGGAACACTATTCTGAAAACTTCGCCATTCCTCTTGATTAACCGGATGAAATTCCAAGGAAATACACGTACTTTCCATCAAGTCAAATGAATACAGTTCTAGTAAAAAGAAGAATCCTCCAAAAATAAATGAACTGCTAAAGCCATCTCCTCATGAAGCATAAATTTTATTCGCATTTTAAGCAAATGCTCCGATTTGGTTGATCGGGATTGCAGGTAATAAATACTGCAATGATGTAATATGTTCTGGAATAACTGGCCATACAGTACAGATTCCTCGTTATGGAGTGTTGATGTCAAACCTGAGTGCCACCTAGGATGCATTTCGTGCATTCTTTCCAAATAAATCAAACGATATGCATCAACTAAATAAAAGTAGTCACAATGACCGACGTCATTAGCACGATCGAATCCAAATCGAACAGATACCTACTCCCTAGTTCGTATTTCGTTTCTGAACTTTTCTACCTAAATCCTCGTTGCGCAAAATTCTGTGACAGAAACACGTTCATCACCGGTGTGATGACAGGCACCACGGTCCGCGTAGCCCCATTAAAATTGATAGCATGGGCCCCTGGGTAACAACGGTGCATTTGATATCCACAAATTTCCACTGAAATGTGACGCGTGCCATTGGGGGAGGACGCGAAATATGGCATACACACAAACATTCGTTTCTAATGACATCAAGAGGACTTGCGAATCGAGAGCAATTAATTTTGATTTATGCCCTGAAACAAATAATGCCGCATTACGCGGCGTTGTTACGGGAAAAAAAATACAAATTTTGACATATGTTATGTAAAACAGTAGCCAATGAGTTGTGTTCAAATTAAGTTTGCCAGCACAAGGCGAAAGCTTTCCTTGTCATAAAATATGGAGATACGGTTATAAATTCCAGGCCTATAGTGACTGTCTTTGCAATTTAGTTCGTAGAGATCTAAATTTTCCGGGTGTGCAAATCAGACCGATGTCCGAATTGAGGAGGGTACAGAGGAATATCAGAAGTTGCTTTATCTAATTATATTTCTGCTATGAAATATAGTGGAAAATTTGCGCCGATGCTCTAATGATGCAGACAGAATTTATAGCTTAGGATAAGAATTTCAGAGGCACCCTGTACTGTATACGCGAATGGAAATTACGCATGCGCACAGCGAGCATCAAGAATAGTTTTTCCGCCTATTATAAAAACTATTTTACAGGGTGCATCAAAATTATTATTACTGATATATCCAAGATCAGACGTAGTTACATGAACTGTAAACAAAACGTATTTACATTTACATGGACTAAATTGCATATATGCATGAATAAACAACCGATTGGAAAGTGCATAATGAGGATATAACTGGAACAATTTCAATAAATTTCTCTGAATTTCTTGTTCAGCGTTGCAGCCAAAGAACATTACAAATTGATAAAAAATTAGGAACTGAAAACAGTCAACCCAAGCTTATTTTTGAGAATACTTAAAGATAATGACTAGCTAGCAGCTGTCAATTTAATTTTTTTAAAGTCTATTGTCATTTATTGGATTTTATTTGAATTTTAGCCATGACTGTCCAGCCATAAAAATCTGAAATAAGAAAATGTATGTAAAATGCCAAAGAAAAACTATCTGCAAGATATATTGACGCAAAAACTAGCCTACAATAAGAAATGATCAGTAATTTCGAGTGCGACTGTAATAAAAGCAACTATGGAATCACTTTTACTTGTATTTTGGCTAATTTGTAGCCTGCTAGCTGTTTGTTGCATTCAATGTGTCTTAAATTGGCGAAATATCCGTTTTTAAAAGTCGACCAGAGGCATTTTTGCAGCCTCGTAAATTCCTCTCTCAAACGGTTATTCCTCGCCAACTTGGGGCGCCCATTAATGTCCAAACTCGCAGTTACAGCTTCAACTAACACCTGGACACTTTCTGCGCCATTTTTTGTGTGTGTTCTTTTTCCGCTCGAAACCCGAGCTATTGTTAGTACATCGGTTGCTTAGGAACGCCAGTGTTCGTAAGAACGGTCATTAGACGCAATATTCCGCCATCTCGGTTTTATGTACCGTTTCGTAAATCTCGCATTTAGAAATAACGATGGCCAGTAATTTGGTAAAGGATTAGGAAGGCAAAGTGGGATGGGAAAAGGAGCGAAATGCATGTATAGAAAAGCAAATAACAACGAAACAGAAATCGGGAGGGGCCTAGCTAAACAAACTCAATTTGCATTCGTTTTGGTGATGGAAAAACGTTAAATCCGGCATACGGTGGGTAAGCAGCGACCCCTGGCGTATGCCAAAGGAAATCGGATTCAAATCAAGAATGTTCTGGTCGGACCCACAATGCGTTCCACCAAGATGGCGATCGTTCGAATATTCGTTTCGCCCTGGAGAATTCGAATCCGCCATTTGATGAAATTGAAACAAGCTAAACATACCGTACTTCATCACCTCTGCAAGCGGTATAAAAGGCAGCTTTCACGTAAGCCGTGTTACCGACTGTTTGATCTGATCTGATTGCAATACCTAAGCCACAAAAGAATTTAAGAAATTTCAGTTCAACTCAATACCTGCATGAACATGCAGACACTGCCTATACTGTGGCACTGCCAGCAAATATACTGCATGATATGCATCGTAGGTGATGAAGAAGTGCTAAAGCAATGTTAAATTGAATTTTTAATACATATTCTTAGTAAATTTCCTATCGAAGTCCATTCCAACTTTATGTGCGTCTCAAGATGTCAAGAGTTTTTCAGATACAGTATACTATTCAGTCTCAGAAACGACTTCAAATAGTATAGTACGTTCAATGAGACGTTTCTTTACATTAAGCTTCAATCGTTATTTCAAGCTCTTAATCAACTACATTATTTCGTGTTTTGGGGGAGTTTGATGAGAGTAATAGGCTACCTTACATCAATATCGACATTACGTTCATTTTATGCTAATTTGTGTTTTGGTGATAAGTGAAGGAGAAGAGACTACAACTAACAATGCTTAAATTATAGGCAAATACTCCTTTTTGAAAACCTAAAGTACCTTATTGGGTAAGAAATAATAGGTTTATTTTTTACCAGGATGATTTCCAAAATGCATTTTCAACTAAAGTTCTTAAATACACACAGAATCAACAGGCGTAACCGTGTTCATGTGTTTAAACTTTAAGCACCATCATTACCACATTTCCCATTGGCCCAAATTTGCACGAATGTGTCTTACTAGGTTTCCATGAGTGATGTTTTCATAGTATTTTTTTTTTGATGGGAGGTTCCTCTAACCTAACTGCACCTCAGTCTCAAACATAACGTAATATGCATGCAATAACGATTTCGTTAATTTGATAATCGAATTTGATGATCTTAGGTCCCAGTTTTGACAAACCCGTTTTCAATTATGGAAATATGGGCGTTTTTATGAAGTTCTCTTTTATAGCAGTAAAATAGCGGCACATTTCGTGCCGATGAGAGCTGTCGCTTGTTAAGTTTAAAAGCTATAATAATGACGGTCCAACCCCTTTTTGTATTCAATAAACTGTTTTTCACAAAACTGCACTTCGATTACCGCCTTTAACCACGTTGCTTAAAACAGATATTTGAAAGCAATTTGAAATTTTGAAATCGACCTGTTATTCATTTTAAAGTTATTGATATTTGCGCAGACTTTATCCGTACAAAAAATAAAAATTGCAAGAAAACACATTGGACAATAACATGTTTATTTTATAAATTGTTCAATTTCGAAAACTTTATCAGCAATGTAGATATCAAAATGGCGGAAAAAAATAAAATTAGAAAAGGTACATGCAATTTTACAGGTGTTTTACTGTATAAGAGGCACATCAATTTTTGATTAAAAAACAACAACAAAATTTCTGCGCAGAGATTATCATGCCCACACGCTATTTTATGTCGAAAAAAGGAACGAGATACACTTTCCAATAAGACTACTAATGCCGTGATCTGTCGCATGAATACGGAGAAAAAAGAAAAGCAACTTGCCTTGAAAAATAAGTAGAAAGGTGGACAGGATTCCTGTTTTTCTTTATCGGGGGCGGCGGCACCATTTGCCTGTGAGACAGATAACAAAATATTTCACTAAAAAAAGAAAGTAGAATTTCGCCTTTCTGGGATAATCAAAATGACCCAGTGTGTCACATGGCAAGATGGCGATTCGTACGTAATTAGAACTAAGCGGATAACAATTTGGATATCTCTACTTGAAAAGCAGCGGTCAAGTAGCCTCTGTATGCCAGGGTAAAAATCAATGATGACCACTGAAACCCTGTCCACATGCGAAAGTTAAAAGAGAAGAGAAAGACAGATAGTAAAAAGAAAGTCTGAAGGACTACTGTTATAAAGATTTTTTATATAACTTTACAAAAAAATCAAAGGGTTCAACATCTTGATCATCTTCACAAGCCCCGATACGCCATTAGATAGCGCTTTATCCATCTTGTCGTATAATAATTTGAGTAATAAAATTAAACATTTTTATACAGCTAGTTCATTTCCCTGACAGTTAATGCACTATTAACAAGGTTAGTTTAACTTTAAAATTCTTTTTAATTGGCGCAAAACGCTTACAATTTTCGTGTGATTATATGTTACAAGTTCTTCATTGATTTCATTTTGGTTTCACCGACTTTCCTGCAATACTGTTACCCATAGTCAGTAATATGCATGAAAAAGAGCACAAGATGCGACTCGAAGTAGGGGAAAAAAATAATGAGCGTGAATGTGAACACTGGTGACAAATAATTTCTCAGTTAGACAACGCTTAGGTTACATGTACTTCATTCGAGCATTTACCCCTAAGATCTGAGCAGCCTATGAATTATTGAGCAAACTAATGTTTTATACAAAACTTGAGTTGCTGGTCTCCTGAGCCTTGTAAAATAAAATGTTTTAAATATTTGCTAGAGTATTCCACACTAAAAAATACACTTTTAATGTTTGCAAAGGCCGATACGCACAAGCTCTCAGCAAAAGCTTGACCTTTCAGTTGGAGCTTTTGATCCAAATGAACAAGGTGTGCAAGCGTCATATACATGCTCATTTTCATTCATATCAGTCTATAGGGTGACAGTATATCGCTAGTTACGAATTGTAATTTTCCAGCCTTACCTGTGCCATGGGCGGCGGTGGTATTAAGGGTGTGGGAGAAGGGGCAGTTTCTTTGGTCAGCGATGGAGATGGAGGATGGTTGTTGGGAATCATGGGAATGGGTGGACTAGGCCTCGTAGGTGGAAGATGGTTGTGTTGCGATAAATTCATCGGACGGGCCATGGGAATGGGATGACCCGGGCCCGGGATATTGGGCACCATTGGCGTCTGAAACATGGCTGCAAAGAAACGAAAAAAATGCGCAAATGAGTTCGCCAAACGATCACTACGCCCCCTACATGCAGCTCATTTAACGAAATTGAAAGCCTGTACACCGAATCTCTCTAGTTGACACCTTGAATACCGACATAAATGTTGAATAGTCTCTAAAGACAACCTAAGCAACACCATAGTAAGGATCGTCAGCTACACGGTTATTAATATGCAATTAGATTTTTGAAGGTACTGTTTATGTTTTAAGGTAAAGAACGACAAAGTATTTATTGGCTAGATATTATTGCCAGAATCTTTGTCATTGCGCTACCTATCCCGAGTTTTTAAAGGGTGCAATATGTAAATTTTTTCAGCAACTCAAAATGGAGGTTCTCATACGATATATAGTCAATCCACATTATTATACAATTTGTTTCACTAGTTACAAGAAATAGCAACAATTCGCAGTTTTCAAGAAATCACGGTTTAAGCGAGCCTAGATATATTACAAGTTTTGAATGCGGCTTGATATATTAAATTACTGTATGAAAAAAAACCAACTAGTAGTACACAGCATACGAGCCAAGGTTACATTTGATAAAACCGCTTTATTTCTGATTTAAAATGTGAGGTACATGAACATTAAATTTGGCAATTTGACAGTGGTGATGCGATGAAATAGATGACCAAGTGGGTAGAGGATTGCCAATGCGAGTCGCCAAAGCATGATGGAAATCCCTGTCCGGTCCACAGATTTTCTCTTTAAAAAGTCATAATAATAATGGAAGAATTAAGGAAAGGGAAATACAGATTCCAGACTTATACATTCAAGATTCAAATGAAAACCTATCTTGCGATTTAAGAGACCTAGCTATTTCTTCAATTAATGAAGTTTCCAAATGTAAGTAACAGGAATGACACCTTTGATTTCCCTCAAGTAACCTGCTTAAATACTGCGAACGTTTGGCAATCTTAAAGCGTACTCTTGATCATTTAAGTTCAAGATAAGGCATCACAAATTTTGGAGTTCAGCAAATGTTTGGCAGATAAATAAAGTTGAGTTGCTAACCAGGATCAGTTGCAATTTTACTGGTTATCGACCAATGACTGGACTTCATATAATTGAATTAGAAAATCCGATTTTTTTTCAGCACTGGTTATTGGATAATCAATTAAACACAGCAAGATTCAATTACTTATTGACACCAATTCTATTCTTCAAGAAAACAATCATTTGGTGGATCATTTCTTATTTACTTCAATGTCAATCAAAGATCACTGGCATACGACAAAAAATATCGACTAATAAAAAACCATTTCCCAACAATTGAGAATAAAAAACACGAAAGGACAACAACACTAATTTCGTTGAGGAATTACGTCATGCAAGTATAAGGCTTACTAGAACTTTTAATTTTAACGAAAACCAGCAGTGAATTTGGGAAGAAAAAAATCAGCATTGTTCAGCGAATTTTTGGCTCTCACTGCAACAACGTGTTTTGCTTTCAGCAAACCCCAACTCACCAATCAGTGCATATCACATTAAAACGTCCCATCAATTTCCAAGCCTTCCCCAAGATTTCTCGAAAACATTCTGCTGCATCACACGAAATTAGCGTCGCGACATAAGGACCTGCCATAGCCCTTTCCAAAAAGACGTTCAAGCGGAAAAATAAAACATTCAAAAATTCGAGTAATGGGGGAATGTTGCACGCTTCTTACGAGCAGGTTGTTCGCAATTTTCCGATTCATCAGACAAATATATACATGCACTTGTATACATGCTCGCATAATTTTTTTAATCCGATTTTTCCCATTGGAACCCTGTTCTAAGAGAAATTTCTTAACGCAAGGGAAACCATGAAGAAAACTGAAGACATGAATTGACTTCAGCAGCAGTATTCGCAAAATGCCAACCGTCAAACATTAGTCAAACAAAATGTCAACCATACAACATCATTGGTTTTCCAAGGGTTCAGCAAGTGGCAATGTAACTTACTGCATCTTTCCTACTCAAGTAGTTCCCGAATATTGTCTATTTTGCCTGTGTTTTGCACCACTATCTTCATTAGCTTCATAGTTATTACAGGGTGTCCACAGGATTTGCTAATGTAAAATACTAATCGATCTTCAAGGATTTATATTATACGGTGTTTTCGTGCATTTTAAACAAAGCAAACAATTCGGGAGCAAGGTTCTAGCTGTTTTAATTTGTTTTAAATAGGGGTTAGCATAGTAAATACAAATCAATATATTTTATAGTCATGGCAGAGTAAATTGCTTCGTAAAACACTGTTGCTATCTTCCTAAACTGATCAAATGATTAAATTTAATCCCACAATAAATGATTATATTACTAATTTGATGACTTGATATCACTTTTACCTACCTTGTAGACACTATTTCCTCAAGTAGTTTACGAAGTAGTTAAGGCGGAAACTCATAACGTTTCGGAAGCCCAGGCCACACAAATACTTGACCATAGCAATAGTTTGATGAATTTTCAAGGACTTCAATGACTTTAAAGACTTAAACACACACCTTGTATTACCTCAAGAAGCTTAAAACAGAGCTCCCAAACGTTTAGTAAACAATTTATATCAGTTACCATTTACTTTAATTAATACTTTTTTTTCACATTGAGGGTTTCCAGCGAAAATGTAAAAAGAGTGCAAGGTGTCCCCAAAAAAATCTCCCCCTAAGCAAAGGCGGCAAAATAAAGAGCGAGGATGCAGATCAGGGTGCTGCCTTTT
Organism: Rossiulus vilnensis; assembly: GCA_034700785.1. Classification (NCBI taxonomy): domain Eukaryota; kingdom Metazoa; phylum Arthropoda; class Diplopoda; order Julida; family Julidae; genus Rossiulus; species Rossiulus vilnensis. Next base: position 11,779 of record JAQIXS010000387.1, on the reverse strand, counting down.
AACCTGGTTTAATTAAAATGTATATTAGGGTGAGTAACTTCGCATTGAATGGAGTCAGCAAGGCAACTACGCCTATATTTGCATTTCGTACCCTCGAATCGAGGGAGGGATGATCATTAACACTGGCCTAATGACTGACACTCATTTCCTTTTCCGAGTGATCCACGCCGAGGCTCAGTCGCACATTCAAATGCAAAATCCGTGTAAATCCATAATAAAAATCGGCGCCATTTTTTCGTCCTTACCCATTCGTACCCAATCACTACGCATAAAGTCACTATCTAGCGGAAAAAAATCAAACCCTAGAAATGTAATGGCATGCATAAAGAGCCAAATGCTCGACAAGAGGGGAGAGAAAGATTTTTTTTAACCAAAAAATATTATAAAAAATATTTTTTTTACTTCGTTAAAGTACAACCATACCAGTACAGAGTGTCGAAAAAGTCTCCGTATGCGTATGACTATTCGCACTGATAACTTTAATATTTGAGTACACCCTGTAAAAGGTGGGTGGAAGAACAACGCTTTAAAAAAATCACACTCAAAGAAACCAACTTCAATGAAATTGCCATTGTACTTAATTGTCACAAACAGCCCAAGAAACGATTCACTTGTTCTTAAAAACGTTTAGATAAATCCATTCACATTTGCTTTCAGAATGATGCAATTTCACCTTGAGAATTTTTAGTTAAGCCCGACCCAAAAGGATGCCCACGATGCATAAAAATCACTACCACAAAAAAATAAAGTTTAAAAATACATTTTCACGTCATGAAAATAACGCAGACTACAGTGGACTACCAATTTTGTATGAAAAAAATAAATTTAGCAATTATTGCAAGTATGACCGGATCAAACATTACTCCTCGTCCCTTCTCCGCTCCTCAAAAAACGGAGTAAGTTGTTCATTATTAGCGTGTCCCAAAAGTCATTACGTACATGTATTTCTATAAAATCGGATGAATTGCGGAAAAAAAAAGATTATGGCAGTTCCACCCATCTGCAAAAGCATTTGTAATACATGTACCTTTAGATTAAATTTCTTCAAAATTGTTTTAATCTGCCAGGACTCTGATCGAGCACAAGTTGAACAAGTTGTGGCTTTTTTCTTTTAAATAACACGTGCGAGCACGCTAGCGCCAACACCACCCTGGCGGTGGTCGTTGGCGTTACCACCCATTCAGCATCCACTTGCACGGACCTGAATGGGTAACGCCTATCACAATGGAGCCATCAAGAACTGAGTGAAATATTTCTGAATGAGATTCCAGGAGGCCGAATGCAGAGGGCGCTTCTTCACCCTCGTGTCGGCCATTTTGAAAGCTCGGACTCTTTCATGCAAATCGTCGTAATGCGTCTGAATGAAGAAACGGCCTCGGGGCAAACGGCGATAAGGACGTTGGCGCAGTGTGAACACCCCATTCGGGGCGTCTTATCTGCTTGACTCCACGCGCCTTGGCGTCCTCCAAGAACCGTCATCCATGAAGTCACCCGGGCGCCATCTTTTCCACCTCCTCCCCCTCCTTCTCGTTTGAGTAATTGAAGCGGCGCTGAAATAATGGCAACTGGCGAGAGAAAGCGTCATGCTTTCGCCTTCTGCCAAGACCAAGAGTCTCATCAACAACCACCGACTCAGAGAATCCTCGAATGCTCCTCTTCCTGCCTTCTACCCTTTTGGTCGCCGCACGTCGACATTTGGTGTCGCTGCGGTTGCCCAAGTCGCGAGAAGCGACCGTAAGCATCTCTGCGGCCAGTCACTCACTCATCAGCGCTCTTCTACCACTGGGTTGCGACACTGCTTTTGGCCGTGACACCCAATTGTGAAAGGGATGCACCATCAAAATCAGGCTGGACGCTGACACGCAATTTTCAGCTTTCCCCCACCCTTTCCCCTCCACCAAAGAAAAAAAAAATTAACTATGGGTTGAGCACTAGTGAATCCACGTAACATGCAACTTGAAGAACCTCCACTGTTGTCGTGTATAACAAAATCCTAAACAATTCAACGTTTGCCACCATCCTGAAATTTGCATCGAAATTTACCACCACTAATCACTTTAAGTGGTTCAAAATGATTTGAGATGGAACATACTGCATGTAACCTGGTTCAGTAGCCTACAATGTTGTTTGTTGAAGACTCAGTCACGTTAAGCTGAATATTTCCTGAACATTTGAGAGAAAAATCAACTTCAACAACTGCCGATCGTGATTTCTTGGTTTTTTTTCTTGTTGAACAGTTTTTTTCCGCCTATTTATTCTCTGATTTAGCTACTGTAGAGAAAACGTTGGAAAACAAATTTATCACTAGAACTGGACTCACTAGAATTGGAAACTGAATTCTAACATTCAACCACAAGAGAAAGAATTGTTTAGTCCAGTGGTCCTTCTATTGGACGTAACTGGTTTTTTGGTCTGACTTGTTCTGGGGATCATTGTTGAGCATTTTTTCCGTGAATTGTCGATGCCTGTTTGAGAAACGATGGTTTTATACATTCGTCTCCAAAGTTTTCTTTGGCCAAGCGCTCCTCACATGGTCTTACCACTAGAAAAGCTGTGACATCGTCCCCAGAATAAAATTTCCATGATCATTGTATATGCATTATTTCATTGCGACTATGCTTGCACAGCACACCCTAGGGGCATACGAACTGGCTCTTCAGAAAAACAATCACTTCTAAGGCCAGGTTGGAAGACAGAATATTAACTGTAGGTATCTCACACCTCTTGAGGCCTTGCAGGAGAACATTTCCAACTCAATGACCCCAGCCTGTTATGCAAGATTAAGACTCTTGGGTAAAACTCCTAATCGCAACGGAAGAACTGACATCATTTCCGTGAGGAATTTGTCCTCCAGCCTCATTCCTGGTGTGAATGATTGGCAGCAGCCAGCATTAGTAAAAACAGGGTATGATTTCTACATGTTTAATGGGAATGAACATGTTCGCAACATAACACCTCGTTGACCACGTAGAATCGAATTTTCGGACATCCCAAGAGGAAATCTGTTCTGGAGACAGAATTGGGTAAAGCGCGATGGAGGAATCCTGGTTAAGCGTCAGTTATTCAGCATTACTTGCAAAACCCGTTCCGATGTCGTAATCTGAATTGGGCATAAAAAGCCATCCATATAAAAACATGGTGAGTAAACAAAATGATGTCCGTTATTGAAACAAGCCCATCTCTGGGTGGTCACCACCGCTTAGGCTTCATTAGAAAACTGGCGGTTGGCGTCCTCCTACATAAATAATTGCGCGGCAAATGAGTCAGCAAAATTGGCTTAAAAAAAGGATGTCCATCACAATATCTCGCCCAACTGGTAAATATAAAAAACCTATAAAATGCAATAACGGCAAAACCTTGCTCTTCAGCCGTTTCGAGGTCGGCCATTTTGAATGCGGATAGAGTGACCTATAATTTTTGCGTTCGGATATCGATCAGGGTCGCGGAGCAGGGCTATATTATTAACGACCAGTTTAAACAAAAACTAATTTCGCACAAAATGTATACACGAGCAAGCCTTTCAACCACTATCGATTTTCAACGAATAATTCGGTTGCTACTAAAAGCCAATTAAAGAGAGGAAGAGGGTGCCTCCAAAGCTGGACTTTATGCAATATATGACTGTCAGTTTTCGAATTACAATATGGTGGGCACCGGTGTATATCTACAGGGTGACTCAAACGTTTTTTAAATGCGCTATTTCCGGGGTATGTTACAAGTACATAGGTATGGAGGCTTGAATGCTCTGTATTTGACAGAAAATCGATCCAATTTTTTCTTCATTTCGATTAAGGTTTAACAAAAAATAACAAGTGTATATAATATAGTCTAAATAATTCCAATTCTTACGTGAATACCATTTTATATTCATTTTTAAATCAGTTCGCAAAAATCTTAATTAGTTCTGACTTAATGAACTGCGTGAAGATAAGTTGAGCAGTGCTTTTTACCTATACTTTTAAACCACCCTGTATATGGGTATGTGAAACAAAATTAATCTAACCGAAAATTTCCTGGTTTCATGATTGGTTTAAAAAATGTAAAAAGTAAATACACTACCTGTGTTTCTTAATATTAGACACACAATTTCTTTTGGTTCTGATGCAATTTATAATTCGTTGAGCAATATTTTTTATATTAACTTTAAGAAATTTGTATACAAGCATATGCAAGAAAACAGATTTATAACAAGCCATTTTATCCCGCTTTTCATTCAAGGTTAAAAAAAGTGAAAAGTAAATAATTTAACTTTTGACGTGAATACCAAGTACATTTGTTGCCTTTTATGGAATGCTTAAAAATGCGTTTAAATGTTAGATAATAGATATTGATGAAAATCACTTACCCAATCCACAACGTATTTAGTGTGAAACTTTCAAGGCACCCTGCATTTGTGAATTGCATTGAATGACACCGCCCAAAACGCAATCTTCTAAATTTCACGCGTCCTAATCGTTTAATAGGCGTGAATAATTCAGATGCATTTACAGTATGCTACCAATTCCACCTCAGAAACTGCGATTTAGCGGCTGCTACACAAACATTATATGGTGAACATTATAAGAGTGAAAACGCCTTTTTTACTGAAACATTCTATCTCAAGCAGTTTCTGATTTTTCTTTCCAGAAAAAAAGCACTGCTTGAGTTCCCTGATTATTAAAAACTGCTAACAGATTTCTTTATCGTGGCAACTAAAATATTACGGTTTTGTTAACGACATATCTAATAAAAAATACATAACAAATGAAACCCAAAAAAGTCGAATTGCCACGATGCATTAAATCTGAAATGTCAACAAGATTTCGATGCATGGATTTTTTTGGGGGGTGGGGGATCAGAACTATTTCCATATTTACATTAGTTGAAAATGGCCATTCATCTTTTGTTTTTTTATTCTGCTGTTTTATTACTGTACCTCTCAGGCTATTACGAGGCCTAAGCCCAAAAGTCCATTACACCGATCATTCGAATCGAGCGAAGAAAATAGAAAGTGCTTCAATCTCCATGAAAATGCAAGGGGGTAAAACTAAACAAAAAAATGTCTACAAAAAATAAATAAAAAATGGATGAGTGGGTGATGAAAGCGTAGGCATCATCAGGCAGGGATGAAATAAAACAGAGTGCCAACACTAACTAAGGCACGGAGGAAATATTGACTTTTTGTTTCCTACTCCCTAATTCCAACACTGAATATCCATATGGGTACATGTGCAGAGTATACAATGCACACTTAAAAGGCAGCAAAGGATAAATATCTGACATGATGTGGTGGAGGGGTGGAGGTGGGGGCGCAGAAGAGCCCAGGCAGCCATTGGTGTTGTCCCACCCCGTTAGCTCACCACCGCACAAATTGCATGCATCTTATTGATTTCCTATTAATTTTTTGTCCCATCTTTCAGAATATATGTGTATGTGGTATGAGTAAATCTGTCTCAATTCAACCTTAGTAGGCGCCCTGGCGCCATGGCAACGGGGTCACTTTATCTAATCCGATTGGCTCTCACCAACCCCTTTCGGCACTGGAGAATGGACAGAAATAAAAAAGCCAGAGGGTTTCAGCAATGGCCACCACGGAGGCCACTGCATCCTCCGTGGTTCGCAACCTCAGCTCGATATTCCTACTCCACCCTTTTCCTGACTCCCTCGAAAATCGACATTTTCCATGGATCGACGTCACGACGACATCAACGAGGCGAATCTGTTTGTTTCCCCCAGTTCTGTCACCGCTTTGTGACTCCTGCACCGCGGCGACCCCTGGGGAATGCAAGTTGCGATGCTGAGCAGATGCTCACTGGACGCTATTGGAAGGGCTTCGACTCTTTAAAAGTACATGTACACACCCAGATACGAAATATAACAGGTTTCCCTCCAGAAATGACATTTTCAACTTCTCTGATTTTTCCCTGACTTCTCCAGTTTTTTTAAAACTAATTTCCCGGATCACCCTGACCACTGAAAATGGCATATGCAAATACAAGGAATGCCATTGTATGTGATTTGAAAAGGGGCATTCCCTATAAAGTGTGCCATCGTGTCAGCGGTAAAAGCAATTGCTCAAAAGTAGAAGTCCAACCAGAAGGACAAGCAGACGCTCCTGGACAAGAACTAGAGCTAAAGAATTTGTTCAATTTTATCTGAATGCATTTGTGTAGTCTCAAAGGTTTTACTCATCTGTTCAGATCAAAAGCTCGACGTAAGTCTTCGTCTCTTTATCAGTTGATTTATATTCCACAAATGATGAATAATTAATTGTAGTGACCAGGGAAGTCTGGTTAAAATAACACTAACTACATTTCAACTTGAATACTGTACAATTCTCTAATAGTAATCCCGCCATAAACACACGACATCACCTGACCCTTTTTACGCCATCTTTCTCCGGTGTAATTGTCCTGTCCATCAACCCTTTATTCCCAGCATACGCCTCTCCAGGCATAGGCAAGTGATTACTGAATATCAATATGTGCAGCACTATTTCGGTTCATTGCATAATCAATGCAGTAATTCAAGTAATGAAAGCGCTAAACGCATCAGTAAAAAACGCTCATTGCGAACTAAAACAAAGCCTTCAACTGTACTAACTCAACATTTGGCCTTTCAAGCTGTTCATGGACAATTGGTTGTGGTAAACAGATGATTGATGCCTCCTCGCACTTACAGTATTAATCCTGATCTTACGTGTTCGTGTAAGCTTATTTAAGTGTTGATGCAAACACCACGGGTGCAAAAAAGAGTTGGATTCTAGGCTGGGGTGCAAATCGAAATTCCGTGTTCCCACGACCGAAGCACATTGGCTTCCTCTGGCATCACAAATGAGTTTGGCCACCCTTTGAATACCAGACTTGCGTAAGCGATGTTTAGCCAGTCCCTTAGGCAAACACACAATAAACAAAGGTGTAGGGCTCGAGTGGGCCTTGGGGAGGGGGGCAAGGAGCATCCAATACGGGATCCATGACAGTGGGACCGTTGGAGTGAGGGAGCAGGGGTCAGGAACGGGCACCCAGCGGCAATCCATCACCCGTTGGCACCCACAGTTTGCATTTGAATATGCTGCTGCTGTTGTTGTTTGGATCTGGGGCCAAAAATCCCTTTCCACCACGCAGAAGATGCCTACACGTGGCGTCCTCTACCTGGCAACGAACTGAAAGGGTTAGTGGGGTACAAACATATGGCGGACAAGGATTATAGGATATACATGTAGGGCAATTTCATTTTATCTTAACTAACGTGCAAACGACCAAGTTTGATTTGTCGTTCATCGAAATAACATCCTCTTCCTCCCTCCCAGTGAATTGTACAGTGTACGCTCACCGATTTACATGTAGCAATTCACCAGTTTCTTTAAAAAAAAGTTTTCATAAAGTTTGCGTTGCACAAGTTCATAAATGTCCATGCAAAGCTCTTCTTAATTTGATCAATTGACAAGTACGTGTATTAAATTTAGTCAGCTCCATTCATAACAGTTATAATTAATTGTTATTTAGATTGTGTTCATTAATAACTGTTATACACGTGGTAAAAATCTTTAAAATATGGCATAGAGAAAAATTCTAAAAAGTGGAATTAATTATTCATATCTTGGGTATGCTTGATATTTAAGTAGACCTACATTATTACTATTATGTAGACACTACTCGTTATTTCTCAAAACTATCAAGCAGCAGAACGATGTTTTGGCCTAGCGAACCAATCGAAGCTGAGAAGTGTGTCTATAAAGATTCTGGTTATATTTAAAGCAAAGCTTTTGAGAAAAAGAAAAAAAACTTTTCTATGTCAGTTATACACCCGAGAACAATAAAAACGTTGACGTGTAATTTAGCTGTCGCCGTCGCCCAAGAATCGACTATTTTATTATTACAGCACTTGGCTTTACATTCCTATAAAATCGTCTGGAGAATTTTTTTGACGTGATTTTTTTTCCTTGATTTTTTAAATCAATTCGTCCGATGAACAAGCCATTCACTGCTTGAATGTATCGATCATGTATGAATTTTGATATCATAAATGCTAATTAAACAGTTAATGGCATACATGTATATGAAATGAAGTCTGCCTATAACTTTTACATTAACTTAGTTGGTTTTAAGCTGCATATTCCAACAATTATTATATCGCTCTTGATACGTCCAATATCATTAACTAATTTTTGGGTGAAACTTGGACCGTGACACTATTTTTGATAATTCACCCTGTATAATTGAGTACCTGTAATTGCGTGGAAGCTTCCATTTTCCGCCGCCAGTTTCACCCAGCTCGAACATTTCCCAAAGGTGAGTCAAATGGGGTCATTAACACTTTAGTCTAGACCAAGGCGTTTAAAATTTGCAATAAAATATCGAACAAAATTGAAGTTGAACGGCGAGCAGGTGTGCTCAGTTAGATATCGGTATGGCCTAGTGCTGGAAATGGAAAAAAATGGTCGAAACAACCAACGCCATCTTAATTTATTAAAATTGTAATCGAAATGCAATTCCTTTCTGCAGACAGTAATCTCTAACTTTTGATGACAGTGACTGCACGGATGCAAAACTGACCATTTTCATAAAGAAAAAAAAGGAAGAGGCGTCTGCTTAATTAAGCGTTTTCTCGCCACCACACCTTAGACTTTTAAAGATGTCTAGGAATGAAGAGAAATTACAAGTTAAATTTTAGAAAACCAATTTCGAATTAACGTTGACAAGGATCCATCTGAAGTTTATCACGAACTAGAACATAAAAGTACCAAAAACTGCAAATACATGTAACGTAACTAGGCCTACTAGTAAAATAAGACGATTTCATTAAAAAAGAGTGATGAGAATCACCTGTGGATGCACTGCCCTCTATGAGTCCAATTTATACACCAACAATGTACACTGTATATTAACCGCAACAAAGTGAATTTCAATGTTATTTTATTTGTCCCCATTTCAGTACCTTTATATAGGGTTGTAAAATATATTATGAAATCATTTTTTACTCCCATAAACAATATTATACAATTAATTATATTCAAGTGCTGTCGTTAAAGTTTTTGAGCTATCATAAAATATGTAACTTTTTAATGGCCTTAACAATCTTAATGATCGAGTTAACTGAAAAAGTATTACTGGGACTTTTAACGTTGATTTCTCAGATCAATCCAGTGCTTAGGTTTCAATACATATCAATAACGAAAACCATTCACCATATTTTTTTCCTTACGGTTTATCAAATTGTCACATTACTTTACATCGATAATAATTCACTAAAATTAGTTAGCAATGAATCAGATTTACCCATTTAACCGCAGTTGAATGCAATCAGTTTTGTTTGTTTTTTACTGTAAATTATACCGCTAGGTGGCAGCAGCTAAATTACAAAACTTAGTGCTTGCCATTGCATAGTTTTCTTGGTTTTTAATGAAGCCGAATATGGGCGACTTGGGTAATGTGAAAAATAATTGTCTGGTAAAATACAATTTAATCTCGTTGCACAGACCTTCCAGCCAACGCCGTTTTATTTACGACCCACACCGAATTTAATTCCTTCTTACGAGATTTTTTTTAAATTCAAAAACGGTAGACAAAACAAGTTTTAAAAAAATGAAATTTGCATATGCCACTCCCCGTTCCTTTTTATAGACGTCTGGCTGGTTCACGGCTAGTGATTACGTTTCTCGATGTGTCTGAAACAAAAGAAGTGGATGTGGCCCAGGCGCCTTGACCTCTCGAACCCACCCAATTGAGCATGTGTGCATGTTAATGAAGCTGCCAACATTCCAACGAAAACGCAGACACCATCCGCCAGGAGGCGAAGAAGAATTTACATGTACAAGTATACTGTATACGAACCAACACGACCAGTACTACTGACAGTACATGTAGGCATGCATATTTCGACATTCATTTAATGTATATTCAAATCAATTGAAGATGTTTAGCAATATTGCATGCCATTCCATCAGCCTGAATTAAGTACATTATGAAAAAAATAAAAATATATGGAGATGCTTAGCATCGTTACAAAACAAGCTATAATAAATAGTACAAAGAAAACCATCTGCTTTTAGCCTTTCAACGAATGTTTTAAGGAGAACTGGATGTACTACCCTGCTTTAAGAGAATTCAATAATTAACTTCTACCAATTAATTGAACTCGTTTTAAAAGCATTCAAAAAATATTACAGGGTGCTTGAAAAACCATTCAAGTTGCGCCAGTCAGGCGAGCTTTCTTTTAAATGTATTTACTGTAAATTCTTTCTGAATTTTTGGATACAATTACAAATTAATTAAACGGATGCAATTTTTACAGAAAGAACATCTACCTTAAATTTATTTTTAAATTCCTCGTGTCATGATTATTTTTATACAGAAATCTACTTGCATATACATGTATTATGACTTTAAAACGGTTTTTGATCATTTTTACTACGTTTTAACCGCAATTCACCTACACCCATGATCAATAAGGCGAAATAATGTTTGTTGCAGGGGAAGCATGTTGATAGTGTTAATAAAAGTTTGTACTTTCTTAAAATTTAGTCCCCAGATATGCTTTTTTGCATCAATACTAAACCGGTACAACCAAGTCCTCAAGACATTAATAGCCCATTTTCACAGAAATACCCCACGACTTTGTCAGCACCCTGTACAGAGGAATGACGTCATGAGGGTGCTCCATATTTTGCGTCACCGCACGTTTGGCCCTCTATTCTACCAGAGCAATGCAGGATAGTTTATGAACGCCCCCAACCGAAGCCCTGAGGCAAATTAGCGAAGCGAAATAGCAAAACTCACAAAAACAACCACTTTCGTCGTATCCTCAGCCAAGCAAAAAACCGCAATTTCAGGCTCGATATTCTCTCAAAAAAGGAGAACGAAAGAACACTCCCAACTTGCATTTCGTCGAAAACCTATGTCTGAACCGTTTACCGAGAAACGGCTTTCAAGCAACTCCAACGAACTCTAGCCAAGAGAAACGAAAAAACGCCCGGTTTGCATAAAAAAATTGAAAAAAAAAATATCAGAGAAATAAAAAACTGCCATTTTTTCATCTTTCAACACGTGATCAGCTAGTGCGCTAAGGTAGGAGAGACCTGGCAGCAAAGGCTGAATTTCCTGTAGGGAAAGGGGTAGAAAAATGTAGCGATGCGTGCCAGCCAGAGAGAGGCAAAAACTGCTGAGGAGGGTACTGTAGGTCGGGCAGAGGGGAATTCCCGCAAAAATTCGTCCACCCTCCATGCATCAATCTGTCGACGGTGGCTCAAAAGAGCGCATTTTTTAATCTCGGGCGGCCATCTTGGAATTTTTTCACTCGGTTTCTCGTCGCTGTCAGTTTGGGGATGTCCATAAAGGACCCCCGAGGTTGAGGGGAGGGGGTTGAAAATGGATTCTAACGTGATTTCCGATCGATAATTGGCGTCACTTTTTAATTCAATTTACTATCGTAATGTCAGCAAAGATATGGCATGTGGTGTTTTTTTCGTTCTATTTTTTTTATCAATTTTTTTGTCTTTTTATTCACTCAAAATGACGTTCATGTTTACCAAAAAAGTAAATGCGATCATCTCAACCACTTGTGCTGCTACCTTGGACAGAACGAAAGGGGAAGGTTGTCAGATTCGGACCATCGTGGACTAGAAGGGATTAGGGATGTAAACAACTCGATTATTTTCATGAACGTCTATCGTATTACTAGCAAATCAATAACTTTTCATACAGCTAAAAAATTTAATTTCAGCGTTACGATATCTTGAGCCATGGCCCACAGGCAAGATGGCTGTAACAGCATGTTTTCCAAGCGAACCTCTGACTGTCCA
>JAQIXS010000386.1:0-49147 GCA_034700785.1 Rossiulus vilnensis | reverse complement strand
GGACATTTCGTTGCTGAGAAAAACATTTTTTCCTGATTCAGGATGGTGAGTCGAATTTTTTGCACTTAAGTGTATAACCGAAAAATACGATTAATTTTATAAAACTGTTTAGATGTCACGAGGAAGGTAGTTCGTTAACTCTGCCCTTACCCTTCAAATAAGCGGTAGCCTCTTTAAATTTAAAAGAAGTGCCTTTGAATAGTAGATGCGAGTATAGACGCTCACCATGAAATAATAATGTCATACTTGTGATGAACAGGAATTTAACATGGCATGTACTGCAAAGGCAAAGAGGGCATTCAAAAATTGGTACAAGACCTTTGCGGTGCATGGAAAATTCGCATAGTCGAAACTAGCTTTATGTTACAATCGTTGGTAAATACAGAATAACTAGTGATATGACAACATGGTAGATGAATATGCGAAAATACACCGCTGGCAAACTGAGTGTATTATTAAGAGATATGGGTTTAACAATCCAATCAAACAGCACTCTGGTAGACTAACAACACGCTCGTGTCTAATTAAAATAAACACAGGCTATTGGAAGGGAAAGAAAATAACTTCAAATTACTTCTACGCTATTGTTTTTAAAACACAGGTGGTTCCAACTGTGGTACAGGTGGCGTAAAATGCTCGTATGCCCGTCTTTTAGTCCACGCAAACATCGGAAAAACGTTCAACTACGATGACATCACTTTGTCAATATTTCAATTGCATTTTTTAAACCTAAAAAACATCAGGCTACAGATGGTGACCTTAAATTATATTTTGCCCGGGTCATTCGTGAGAAATGCAAGTCTTTCGCCCTCGAATCGAAATTTTAAACAGCTCAATCTATGCTGAACTCCATGTAACTGATTGCTCCTAGGTATGTACAGTATGCTGAGCTAGCAAATTGTGTGTCCCTAAAAGCTAATTTGTCATGTAACTAGTTTAACGCTGTTGCAATGTCCAACCCACAATCAGCAGACATAATGCGATAATTGGCAATGGGAGATCAAATTAACCGAGAATTTTCTAAGAGAGACAAGCAAATACGTAAATGTTGTGATTAGGCAACAAACAACGTTATTTTTCTCCCCTAAAAACTGACTTTCTTCATGCATAGTTAAGTTTGGCCCTGTTTCAGAACTGTTTTAGGCAAAAAAGTTCATACATGTACATAAAATAACATTAAAATAACGATAATTTCTTCTTATCGTATGAAAAGCTTTTCAAGTATTTGTACATACATGGTATGTATATGCAAAAGCAAAATTCAAACCTACACAGCAAATGGAGTTATACATTCCAATATTAACCTCACAATTCCCGTTTTCGCCTTTTAAAATATTAGTTTTTATAGCTTTTTTATCATAAGAATAAGTACGTTTACGACAGTTGTGTTAACGCAATTTTGCTTAAGTGTTAAGAAATTAAGAAATGTGATATCTGGGTAATCTAAATCAGCTTAGTTACACATTTTAAATTACGAGAAAGCCAAACAACAATAATAACTGAAGGTAATAAGTTTGTATATCAAGCATTTAGATTAGGTAGCCTATTCTTAAAATTAGCATACATTCTTCACTGTCACTTAATAGAACGCAAGGATGATTGCACACATATAGCCAGTATTTAGTTTCATGCATATTGTCAAATGTTTAGAACGCCAGTATAATGGCAAAATGACTGCATACACACAGGGAGTCCTAAAGATTATCAGGTTTATATACGGTTTTTTTAAGTGTATAAATTACTAGAACATACTGCATGTTACATTTTAATTTAACACGTTCATACATTTCTTTAAAAAACATTCATCAAATGTTTCTTGGATTTTGTTGTATTAAGGAGAATAGTGAACTTACAATTTGAAAAGAATATAAAATGCACATGAAAAGAGAAGATGGCCGCCATGCTAATTTCACGACTATTTAGAAAAATCGACAGCAAAACTACACATCGAATAGATCATCTTAAAAACACAGAATACACACTTATACTGTAAAATCACTATCACTGGGAAAACCCTTGAATCGGCGGTGTAACATCCGCTTTGCATGTAAACATGATAAGACTGCATTTTTCTCTTCATTCAATTTTTAAGCTGACTACTGGGCTTAACCAGTGATGTTGTCAATACAAGAATATCAGATCATAGATGTTTGCAATGTCAAATATAATAAAATCTTGTATACTGTACGTGCACTGCTGGCTTATTTGTAGAAGTTAACAAGGATCAAGTAAACAAATTTCCAGAAATGATTACGAGAATGCGTCATTTTATTTTTCCAATTCCATTATTTTCGGAGTTCTGATCGACAAGTTAACTATGCGCCCTCTATTTTACTTTACTCAACTAAGAATTCTTGCATGCATATTAAAGTACAAAAGTTGATTAAAATTAGAAGTAGAAGAAAACAAATATCGGCATCATTAGTTTAATAGCGAGCGGCTCATTAAGGAACAGGGAGAAGCACTTTAAAGACATATTTAAGAAGAACTTATGAAATAAGATCAGCCCCCCAAGTTTCCGCTTATTCCGTTATATGACGATTCTTAAAATTTTCAATATTTTCATTAATAACAGAGTTAAAAATAGCTTCTAGGGGTACAATAAAAAGCTTTGCACACATTATCCGATTTTGGGTATTAAGTGCTTTCTTTTTTAGAAAAACGGGCAGATGGTCGTCACCAGAGCCAGAATGCATTTCTTCCGTTAACCCCAATCCCAGTACCCCCTACTTTAATAAACTTGCATACGCATTTAAATTGGATCTAAAATTATACACCCGGGGTTCAAATTCAATAGGGAAGGCAAAACGGACGGGATTCAAAAGCTTTCTAGTCTGTAAACGCGCGTGGACAAAGGACGAGGGAATATGAAATGCTAGAGGAACACGTTGACGGAATTCGACAGAATCACGATGAATCTTTAAGCATGGGGCCATGCAAGATTTGATAAAACTTCCTGAACAACAGGACCAACAGGACGGTTCAAATCATGATTTAGATTAAAAGGACGATGAAATCCTAGAAACGGAAAATTCTGAAATACAAAGTTAACACGATGTATTTCAGAAAGGTTTTTAAAGAGCAAGCATTGCCATAGGCGTTTAGGCAAAATGATACAGATATTCAGGTTAAAATAAATGACTTTTCAAAGTCTAAGTTTCTAAGAGCTAAGATGTGGTGTTAAAACTACTTAGGAACTAAATGATTTACCAGCTTTTTATCAATAGCGAACAGTTTTTGTACCTTTATTTTTTTTTCTCGAATACTGTTGGTACGTTGATAAGCCTGTTAACACCCTGTAAAAATGGCTTCTTGGCTATTATCTGCTAAAGATGTTCCGTCATACTGTGGAATTCCTGTTATCAATGTATCAAATAAATACATGTATTGGCATGAATATTCGTGCAGATTTCCGATGAAATAACTCTCCAGGTTCATCTTTATTCGTTGGTGATCTGCTGTATGATTACAAATGGGCATTTTGAAACCAACTGAATGCACATGGTGTTTCCTGGTGCTTAAAAACGGAAAATAATAATCTGCAAACGAAATTAATACAGATAATTCAATAAACTGTTCAAATTGATCGGCCAAATTTCAATCAATCATGACCAAAATTGGAAGATTAATTTCAAGAAGTGAAAATATTGTTGTATTATTTTCCTATGTTCCAAAAATGTACCAGCCATCTGACTGTATTAACTAATACATGTATTTTATTAACTCACATACCAATAAAATAAGAGATTAGAATAAAACTGATAAAGATTAATTTTTGTCGAATGGCATAACGTAACGTATATATATATGTGTGTGTATTTTCCACAGTGCATTTATTTGGTTCTTAAGTGTTTCATTTTCAACTTGAATAAAAACTATATTGAGTCCATTAATCTTACTTAAGGACTTACATGTACATATATAAGAAATCCGTTACAACAAAAAATAAAAATAGAAAGCCAGGAAATCATTTGAAATCTATTTGGGAAATCGCTTTGCATAATACCCAAGACTTGACGAATCAAACTTACACAGAAGCTTAAGCTAATTCAAAGGATGATGCGTTCCGTTTTAGCGTTGAAAAACAGAATCAGAATTGAACACTACATCCCAAATAGGTTAACACTTGTTCTTGAGGTCTATGACATAACATAGAAGGTCAAGGGCCTTATTGTTTCAAATGAGCGTGTTATTAGAGTAATAAAAACGTGCACAAAATCTTATCAAAAAAATTCGAGCCCTGACAAACTTCCCAAGGATGACCGAAGAGTTACCATAGTTTTGTTCAGATTGCAAAAATTCTTCAACGATAACTCAAACATTCCAAGTTCCGCAAACGTTCACTGTCGAATTTTAATAGCAAAACTATATCAAGCTATTGATCGAATTCGGAGAAGGTTATCAGGGTTCTAAACGAAAGAATTAAACACGGAATCATATTTCAGAGGGCGTTTAGTACATCAAGAAAACGCCAATTCGCTCCTTCATTAAATTTCCCCTTCATCCTATTAAATTGATATCCAGCCTGTGATTTAACAACAGTGAGTAATATTGAATGTTTAACAAACAAAATTATTAGTCTTTGGGACTAGCAAAAGACTTTTACAAAAGGTATCTCAACAGCCTTATTGCGTATCAGACTTACACAAGAGAAAAATAGCGAATCAGACTTGCACAACTGTCTAATGTCAGTCAAATTTGTGCAAAACTCTACAACAGCTAATCAGATTCGTACAAGAACTTAATTGCGAATCAGACTTTTCAGTAATGAAAAGTCTAATAGCGAATCAGATTTACACAAGAGCCTAACAGAGAATTAGACTTGTATACACCAGCTTAATTGCGAATAAGATTTGCACAAAAACGAATCAGACTTGTAGAAAAGCCTAACAGAATTACGAGTTTCTCAAGCGCTTAGTAACGAACCCGTGCATAGCACACAAAAATCATAAATGAAAACAAATAAAAACATACAAAAGACACGAAAATACATTCGATTGATTGGGAATAATAGTTTAGCATCGCTCAAAACAGAGGCGACGCATATAAATGGCGAGATGGCATGTAAACAGCAAATCAAGTCGGCCCGATCATGATTACGAGAAATGCGTAGTGACAGCACCCCAAGGGGGAAAATGGAATATTTCAAAAGCAGGGTTCAACCTAGTTTCCATGCAATTAAATTTAAAAGTGTACAGGCAGGAGGTTCGCAGATGAACAGATGGCGTCCCTATAACGCGCATATAGGTAGATAATACAGAGAGAGAGAAAAATAAAATAGAATACAACTGCTATTGTTTTGTCGGGACGGCAGAATACGGGAATATTCAACACCTGTATTGTCATGAAAGGTAAGCCACCACGCATGCACGCACTTCTTACCTTCCTCGCTCGTAAAATGCAAGTGTAAAATGTACTTTTATATTATTCATTTGGGCATCCGGGAAAACGTGAAAAGTCTAAAATTGAAAGGATCGTGTATTTAACAACGTGCCATTTTTACAGTTTTATTATTCCCATTGGCACATGTGGTGTTTTAGTGGCATCGAGTTAAAATTGAGGAAGTAGAAAAATATTTTTTACAACATAGAACTTTCTACGTGTACTCATTTCTTACTGTACATAGTGGCAATGCATATCATTAGGATTACATGCATACTCAACATCGATTTATATATTTTTTATTCGTAAAGCAGAACGTGTTTCGCTAAATTTCTCAAATAAGCAAAACAGTGTCCATTTTGCATCTGCTAATATTGTTTTACAAATACGACACAAGTATTTCACAATTGAAATGCTGTGAAATAAAAGAACGTTGCCACTATTCAAACATGTCTAAAAACGTTCCTGAGACAGACCTTACCGTCATAAGTAACTCGTCAATAATCGAACTTGTCGAATTTCCAATATTTTGCATGTCAAATTGCGATTTCCTTGTAATGGGATAGCCATCCAAATCATTGACTGCATAAGCCATATAATTATGTACTGAAGATAGTGATCTACAAGTAACATTTAAGAAAAACAAGTATTTGATTTCTTCTCAATCATTAACTATTGTAAAAGCGCGTATTGTAATTGCGCGTTTGTTGAAAATGAAGTTGATCAACCTTGTTGATTCCGCAATATTCGCAAAAAAATGTAAAGATGACTTTGCAATTTTGGGTTTATTGTTTCTGACTGAGTCATACAACATTAGTTTCTGTTCTAATGAATGATGCATTAAACACATTTATTTATAATTTATGTTTGTTATATTCTTTCAAAATTCGGTTTACTTTTGTGCATATGAAAGCCTTTATACATGCAAGAATTTCACTCACTTGTATCAAGATTTTGAATGAAAGAACACAATCTTATAAACCACGCATCTAACATCCAGTTACATACTAGCCTTCATATAAAGACGAAATGCTTAAAGGCCCCTTTACATTTTAACGATATACGGCATATTGTTACGTAATATGGACTTTCGACAGCAGTGCAGGATTTAAATCCACATACTTAGTGCGTGATGACGCATAGTCAACATAAGACCAAATTAATAATGACGTTATATTTTTAACTTAATGGATGCTAATTACAAATGCAGCAGGAGAGCACTGACTAATATGAATAGATCACGGTGCTCATCTATGTGTATGGATTTGGTAACTCGAGCCACATTGTTCAGCAACATTTAGTACACATTTGCGTTATTTTGTAATTAGCATCCACTAAATTAGAAAGTGATAGCTATTTTATCGAGCCTTAGAGAAAAAGGGGGTACTAACTTTTCATCGTTATAAAACATACATCAGCTATTAAAATGAGCATAAACCATGACAGCAAAGGCAAACGGCAGTATGATGTCACACTTCAACTTGCGAGGGAGTTAAAATGTCAGAAAATAATATCTTTGGTCCATCTTTGATATCTCGCAGTAGCCACTCCATGTGAATTAAGAAGTTTGCAAGTGAAATTTTTATATTAGGGCCATATTTTTGGTGATCGAAAATCTAGACAATACATGCACGGATGAACGGATGAGGCACTGGCGGTTAATTTAATGCTAAAATGGGGAAACATTGCAAGCATATACATTATTTTACAGCGTTACTGGTTATTTTCAAAATGTAAACCATGAACAAAATATTTCACGCGAGCAAGTTCGTATATCTTCTCTTCGATTATCAAAAAGTGTCAACCGTTTCTAGGAAACTGACTTCCAGTACACGCTTGCATTTATCTCGCTCATTTATGCAGTTTTCTGAATTTATGATCGACTCCCTCTCAGTTTTGTTTTGCGAAAATAAATGGCAACTGTCTTTAAACATCAGCTGTTCTGCCCAACTGCATCCAGAATAATTTAACGAGGAAGAAGTCGGCATGCTGCCCATCATAATGAACGCCACGGCGCTGTCTTGATTAAAATTTAGTTGAAATTACTTTCACTTAAACGTTCACCAAACCCCAACTGCACCGTTTTACAGCTCTCTTATGAACTCTTACAGAGAACATAGTGACACTGCAAATTGGGTTGTTTCACCAAATGTATTCACATATGTTAACAAAATTTACTGAAAACAAATATTATCGAAATAACATCTAAATTATCGAAACAGAGTGTAATATAACAGCAAACACCTGCTGCTCCCATGTGCGTCCAGGATTTCGATTTGCACGCGAGCGCCTTAAAAATTCGAACCGCACGCACGCAATTTAAAAATTCGATTCGCGCCATTTTACTCGCTTTAAAATCTCAATAAAGTTTCGCATTCGCCCTGTTTGCAAGTTGTATCCCCGCGAACGACCGATAAAATATAACTGCCCCCACTATCGCGTTTATCGCCTGTTAAATCTCCCTAATTAAACCCGAGAACATTGAGAAATTTAAAAAAAGCAACACGAACGATTGAACTAGCGGGAGGCAAGGTTTGACGCTCGAACGGGCCGGGGGGAAACGCGATTTAATTTCAGGCCCGTATTTGATAAGATATGGCCGCAAACAAACACATAAACGCAAAATCGATATTAAAATTGCCACTATATATAAAAATAATAGTGAAAAAAACTGCTTTCTAATCTTACCTGCGCTGGTTTTTCCCGATTCGTTGGTTCGTGCCATAAACCCACTGGTGGAGGCTGCGAAGAAAGGGGTATATGACATCAGGTAAGTCCACATTCGAGGGGGTGGGGGTAAAAATAGCCAAGCGAAATATATTAGCAGGGGTTATTAAGCCAGCAGCCCCAGCCGCAATATAGCCGAATATCGATCAATCTTCTTACTACCATACACACTCGGGGCGAACGAGCTACCAACATCCACTGACGGCCGCCATCTTGGAATCAGCCGTGAAATTCGAATGAGAAGCAGCGTGACCGCGACGCCATGGGGAATTTCCCTTCACCCCGAAATATCCCTAACGTCCAATGTTGGGACGCTTACAGGAACATTTTAATTTGCATTTGCAGTAAAAGCAGATTATAGAGTCATCTGAGTTTAAAGTTTTGAGTCATTAGGCTTCCTGTTATATTTTCAATAGGCTACAGTCCATCAATTTTTTAAATTTTTATTTATTTTTTCATTTTTAAGTTTTTATGTGCAATGTCATGGTTGTTTTTGTAAGCTGCAATTTGGAATGGGCAGTTAAGATTAGATTGATAGAATTGGAACATAGAAATACATGTAGATGTCGACTGGGAATATTTTAAAATTTAAAATAATTCGCTTATTCATAAAATAAATTGTAAAAAAACACCGGAGTTCGCATAACGGTATTTTGAAATCTATTTACTTTTTATAAGTAAATTGGATATTTTCAAATTGTAAAAAATAATACAGACCCTAGTTGACAACCAATTCTAATAGGTAAAAAATATTTAGCAATATTTGTATTTGAAGTAAAAATGTGAATAATATTTTTTTGCTTGATGGATATCATTTTGGCTAAAGTCAACTAGCTTTTAAATCCATTCAATCGATTTTTCATTCAACTATTCTTACATCTATAATATGGCTAGTATGCATGGCGATCGAAATCAACTTTGAAGAGACCTTCAAAATCTTAGAAAAATGAACGTTTGGAAAATGTAGGGGGCGACATATGGGCCAAGCCCTTGCATGGGTGAGTGGGAGCAATTTTAAACTTTATTTTCGAAGTTTAATGAATGGGGGGGGGACCTACCTGAGCAGGTGATGACAAGCGGACATCCAGCTGGGGTCAGCCAATTGGTCAAAACGCACTCGCGGTGACCTCCTGCAAAACAAGAACAACATTGTAAACAGGGAAAAGCGAGGGCCAGTCAACAAAAGAAGTAAAAAAGATAAAATAAATCTGGGGGTCAAAAAACCGAAATTTTTAAAATATAGAATCGAAAGAGGCACGTGGCCGCCACCATGCGTCTGTCGCGACCTTTTATGGGGCACAATTGTTAGTAAGGTCAACTGGGGCTCGCAGCGCCCTTCTGAGCTAGGGGTGCACAAAAGCGAGCGAGAACATTATATCTGAATATGAACACGATCGGTTGCGCAGGTCTGCATCGAAGTTATTTTGAGGTTACAGCAGGTTTAACCCTAGTCATCTTCAACATAAATAATGCAATAACTTCTCTTGAAACAATTAACAATTACGAGGCAGGTCTAATGGGGCTTGGTCCTCTAAAAAGGACACATGTGGATACAATTAAATAATCCAGTAATTCAAAGTAATGCTCAATAAGTAGCATGGTATCACGTTGAAGTGGCGATAAAATAATGTGGGTAGCTTGCCGATAATTTGTAATACGTGGAAATAACCTGCCTTTGAATATAAATAAGTCTTTTAATCGGTTAACTAGGATGATAAGTGTCGTGTTTAAGATCTATTACATGGAGACGGCGCCTTAAAAAAGTTAGAAAACTTTTACACTGTATGGATTTTGCCTTATGAAATCCCCTGACTTGTTAATCAATTTTCAAAATTCCTCTGACTTTTTCAGATTCTCCAGTCTGCTAAAAATCCCAGTCTTATCCAGGTTTTCCAATCGGTTAAAAATCCCCGACTTTCCTGGTTTTCCAGTTTCGGTGGGAATCTTGACAAATCTAATTTAATGTGTACAGTAATTCCTGTACATTTTTACAATCAATAACATGTGGCTTGAGAAGGATTAACGTTATGTCATTTCCGTCTTACCAAATTTGGAAACAATGTCTTTACACGTTTTTGATACCATTTCAACAATAGTCATTTCATTAAACGTCAGCACAAGTGAAATAACAAAAGCAACCGGGGTCTTAGAAATTAAAATTTGAATACAAAAAATACTTAAAACACAGTTGTTAGATGCAATTAAAAGAAAATTGTGCTGAACTGTATTTAACAACAATTAAACATACTTTCGAGTTTTAAACGCCGCACGCATGCATGAGCCGAGTTTTCACGAAATCCTACAAAGTGTTTTGATTTTTATCTAAATTGGAGTTTAATACCTCCGTCGTACGCCAATTAAACTTAATTGGTAATTAGCTGTCGTAATTTATAAATGTTTTTGAGCAACTATAAATGGTCGTATGTTATTATTTTAATAAATAATGACACTTTAATTACCGGCAATTATAACACATTTCTAATTAGGGATTCGTCGCTGTTATCTTAAGCGAAGTTATCATTGAAATCGAATTTGCGAATCAATATTTTACTAAAATTTAATTTTTAATAGGACGTGGTCCTAATTTTCTGTAATTTATCGCTAATCCACGGTCTAACCCTGATATTTTACGGAATACCGAGATGATGGTTAAATACCATGAGCAATTTCAGTAAATACTTGTATACTTGTGGCTGAGTGTATTTTAAAAAGTTATGTTGAATTTTTGCTGATTTTGTCGATAAAAAGGGATAAAATGAGTTAAAAATAAAAATATTGCAGTTCTATATACATGTATGTACTTTTAAGTTTCTCAGGCACTTTAATGCAAATGACCTAAAATAATAACAAAAATTATGACATACTGCCAATACGCATAGGTTGAAAGAAAAATATTCTTAAAAAAGTTTAATTGAGAACAATAAGTTGATGTGGGCGTTTTTTATTAGAGTTAATAAACATAACTCATGCCATTATGCGCGTTACGTTTGATTTGTTCTATTTCCTTGCAAAACAAGACTCAATGCAAACCTACTAGACCTTAAATTTAATGAAATTTTAATTTCAATGGAATATTTTTGCGTCGGTGCATGAATGGGTCATGATTAATTGCAGTGCCAAGGCCGGTGCTATTATATACATGTATTTAAAATTAATACCTTTTTGCAATATTTTCCCACACGTTTTAAGGTCATACCGTAAGTAACCAAATCACTACGAATGGAGAAACAAATTGCTCGAGATAAACTCGCTTTAAAAATGATATTTATTCGCAATATCTATTTCCTATCACAAATAATAATTCGTTCCGCTTGCAGCTGTTGCTTTAAAATAATTTAAATCAAACGACATTTTGAAATTGAGTATATTTATTATTTTTTCATAAACCGAAAACTTATAACACTTTAACAACAGCTGCAAAAAAACAAAAAACAACGAATTATTTCCCTGCACGGGGAAGCTTTAAAATATGTTAATAAATACAGTACATCCCAAAATATACCAGTATCACTAACAGTAGAACAGAATATTCTATTACATCGGTCAGGAAACCGGCGCCATGTTGAATCAAAATGGATAAAATACGACAAGCCAAATGTATTTTATATATTTCTCATCCAATTCCTAATAATATTCATGGTATACAGCAATCCATTTAATTTTGGCATCATGCTGTTTTTCTTTTTTTTGTGATAAAGTGCTATCTAATAAAACACAGCTATTTAAAAGATCTATTAAATCGGGTTTCAACCTGTTACTTTCATTAGCACACACCTTGCACAAGCAAGACATTTCATTTAGAAGTAATGAAGTCAAATTACGTACAAGTTTGTATATAAATTTGGTAAGATCCATACCACGCTTTATTCCAATTTATTTCGGAAATATTTGCCGCTATCGATAGTGTGTATCTTCAATGCAATCTATACCTTTTTACAGGTTTTAAGTGGAACAATTGCTGACATATGGTTATTTTATTGTTCCAAATTGCAGGGTTCATGACCTCTGTCTATAATATTTATATCCAAGGCCATTGCGGTTCTAATAAATGAATACAGGCAACTACACCTTACGTCCTTTTTAATAGATCCTATCAAAACCCTCATTTGAAGTCATTTTATACTAACAATTACATGTACGACGAGGCCAACAGATGCGCAGAATTTACGTCATAATTAACGTTCAGAAAAAATGTATTAAACACCATAAGCACACAACTATAGAAGCCATTTTGTTGTTGAATGGAATGTTGAGTGTAAATGAGGATAAATGGTTGGTGTTTTTATAATGTTTGTTGAAAAGTAAATTCGTCCGTTATATTATTTGTCTTTCTATGTTTAAATAAATTTTAAAAAACGGCAAACAAAGGCTTAGTTTATTGTTTCTGTTTTTATGATTCGTTAAAGAAAGCAGAGCTTTTCGCATAATTTGAGAATTCAAGATGGTCACCCAGCAAATGTGCATGCGCTACAGTGCATAAGACAAGGGCAAACACGTTTGGAAAGATTAGATTACCATTGATTTAAAAGAGATTTCATTTCATTGGCAGCTGCTGTTTCTGAAATTTTAATATTCCCGTCTAATTAAAAAAATAAAGATAAAGAAGTAATTGAAACATTTCATTACGCGCGTTCCATTTTCAATTAACTCTAAGCTTATTATTTAGGGTTTTATTTAATAGATGGGGAAATTTTTAATTTATTTTCGAAACAGCAGCTGTATCCGAAACTAATTATTCTTCCTTTGCGACTAGTGCAAAATAAAGCATACGGCAATACCATGTGAAACGTCTCCTTCCATTTTTTTCAAACATTTTGTTTATCTGCTTATTTTTTAAATTACAATAAATTAAAAATACCAATTTAATATGAAAATGACAATTCAACGCTAGGTTCCCAATGAACGACGTTCAATTTTGATTATTTAATGAAAGCGCTTTATAAATATACATTACATAAAACGAAACTAAATGATTTAAGCGTCTTTCTAGTTAATGGATTTTTTAAAAAATTATTGCCATGTCAATCTCTTAAACAGGGTGTTAAAACCTTTAACTGCAATACTAAAAATGACAAAATTATTTCCAGGGAATATTCGCTAATGGTTTCAAAATTCCCATGTAGCAATTTGAACACTTTTAGAATGACGCAAGGTTGCAATGAGATAATTAATTGTATTTTATGGTGGCCCACGTAATTTTTTTTCCGGATTTCATTTTCAAGCACCGAGGGAGCACCGCGTTTGCCAGTTTTGCAACTTCTGTTACCAAGTTTATGTGCGATTATTTAACGAACCCCCAGCGCTAGTTGTGACCGAGTTTTAGTGAAACTGTCCCTGATTCTAACTTGGGGGAAAAATATTGTTTGCGTGTATTGTTCCCATGAAGGTACACCTGTGTAAAAACATTGTTTGAGTTTAATAATGACCCTATACGATGAGTATTGTTTATACACATTCAAGCACAAGCAGGCCATTGCACATGATGAGGGGGAGGGGGAAGCAGGTAAACCCATCTCCAAATTAGGAAAAAAAATTACAAGAAATAACACAATATCCATTAAATAAAACTAAACTTAGACGAAACCCCAATTTTAAAATACTGCTGATGAGACTGCATTCGTTTACATTACCCCGGCAGTACCAGTGGCGCAGTCAGGGGTTGATATGAAAGTAATATATCACAAATATACTTTTTATTATACTTCATGGCGAAACTGTCTGTGCCCTCCCCGAAACCGAATTCTGGCTACGCGACTGGGCATTACTAGTATCACTACCAGTACTTTTCAATATTGACAGTATTTTTGATCGTACCGGGTCGTCCAAAGCGTTATTCTTATCAATGTGCACTTCGATGGTTAGAAATCAGAAAAATACACTTGCGAACAAAGAAACTGGCCAACCTAAAGGTTTTTAAAAACACACATATTTTGTTCAGCAAGTAGATATCCAATTTAAAATCGGAATAGTTCGTTTTGTGAACAATATAAAACACTTTCAGCACGTAAATTGACTGAAATAACTCTTGAATTTCGTAGAAGAATAGCCTGAAAATGAAATGTAATATATTCACACCAGTTGTACAGAAAATATCTCGTGCTTCAAACAGATTGTGCAAAACATATGGCCTGTCATTGAAACTCTTTAATCTCATAACATCATGTTCCCTGGAGAAACTCTTATAGTGACAAGGGTAAAGATATACAGATCTTTTAAAAAATGCAAATGGTTTCCTGTTGTTTTGAAGCTTTTCATCTGAGAACTTGATGAGAAAATATTTTAGTCAAATTCGGCGCATTTTAAAGAGCAATTCATTGTTCCCAGAACGAGCTATTCAGATTTTAAATTGAATATCTACTAGCTGAACAAAATGCACTTTTTAATACTTTTAGGCAGGCCAGTTTCATCGCTCAATAGTGTACTTACAGTGGAAGTTCGATTATCCGAGGTTAGGTTATCCGATATTCGGATTAGCCGCGATGAAGCAACCTTGGATAAGCACTCGGATTAACCGAAGTCCTGAGCAGATCAGTACAAATATACTGATATGTCATCTCGGTAGAGAATCACATACTAATCTTTTCACCAATAAACGTAGGGGAAGAGTGTGGCGGTAAGCTGGGCGGTATGGATGCTATAAAATCAGATGAAAACTTATTAAAAGTATTTGAACTAAACTTTCCATTATCTGAGTTTGTCGCGGATAATCGAGCTGAAAACTAGACGAACCCACAATTTTAAAATCCTGCGCAGGGTCCACATTCGTCTCTATCATCCCATCAGTACCAATACCACTGCCAGTACTCACACAACGTGCTATTCCAATTTTCAAATCGGTTATCTACTCGCTGGTCAAAAACACTTGGTAATACCTTCAGATGGGCCAGTTTCTTTGCTCAAAGGTGTAATTCCAATCCAAAACAGAGCATCCTTAAAAAACTTTCATGTTACACAGCCTCCTCCCTCCCCAACTCCCCTATTATATGAAAATCCTGCGCAGGACCCCCACATTCATCTCCATCATCCCAGCAGCACTAGTCAGTACTTGTCAATACTGACAGTATTATTGGTCGTGCCTCGACCGTTAACAATCCCGGCGTTAACTAACGGGCTATTAGGAGCCCAGGTCCTCATCCTGCAGCTAACGTCCGATTAAGAGCGGCCGTGGCCTTGGGGGCTGCGTCTCCCCCGCTCCCATCGCCAGCTGGCTGCCGGGGTGTTATTGCCCCCTCCGCCAACAGCGCCGCCCGGCGACAATTGATCAGTTTCTCCGTTTTGGCTGGCAGCAGAGCTACAATTGTACATAGTCGCGTCTCGATCGCACCGCCACGAACGTACCTCTAGGTAGAAGCGCGGCGCTCGTCAATCGCGCGCTCGGATTGGTTGGCACGGTAACACTGGAGCGGAGAGACAGCTGAAACATGGCCACCGAACGTTGACATCGTATTCCGAGGGTTGTGTTAGTAAGTGTCGCTCGCCTTTTTTAAAACCACTCTTCTTGTCATTTGTAACCGGCGCGCGGGATTATCGCGCGGACCTGTGCGCGCCCAGATCGGATACCAGCCACCGGAGACCCGGGCCAGGGCTCTGGGTGAGATTTGGCGTGTGTGTGTGAGTGTGTCGTCCTTTTTTTTTATTTCCTGGGCATTCTTTTTTTTTTCCCGATCGCTCTCAGAAAGCCACCGTCGTGATTTGTACGAGCCTCCCCCCCTGAGCCCGAAGCCCGGCGTTTCGTTTCGCACGTAGACGCAGTTCGGGGTTTTTCGCAGCATCCCGGAGCAGCATCCGAGATGTCCATCTTCGACCACCGAGCGTCTCGTGCCTCTTCGCCCCGCGACAAGCCGCCGGAGTCCGCACTCCGCCCTCCCCTCCCCGCTTCCATTGTTCGCGTCCGCTAATGGCCGATTTTTCTCGGCCCTTTTCGCGTGCCCTGAGCCCGGCTGCCCATCCGCCGCGCCGGACAAAGCGCTTCCTCCCCGGGCTCGACCGAGGAGCGGGGCGGCACGGGCGATTTGACGTGGCCCGGCCTATTCTTGCGATTTAGGCCTCGTGGCCTGCGTGTGCGTGCTGGGAGCGTGCGAAGCGTCTTAACCAAATTTGCGCTCTGACGCCTGATTTTATCGACTGGCGGATGTGGCCGTCCCCACGGGACCGGAATGTGCCGGAGCGAGAGGACTCGGCGTGCTAAAATTTCCGTTCCGAAATTCGAGCGTGATTAGCATTTCTGCACGTTGTCGTTTTGCTGGCGCCTCAGCGCGATGCGGATTAGCATGTTTGTTTGTCAGGCGTTGGAAATCTATTGCGAAGGAAAGCCCTAACCTAACAGAAATACGGTTTGACAATGATGATGGTGACCATCAAGTTGAATAAATAAAAAATAACGTGAGTCCATGGATTACAATTCCCCCCCACCCATCACATGGCATGTCTTTGCTGACAGTAGTGTGCTGGATTGAATTGAATTGTCAAAGGTTACACGTTTTAGCATGTTTGTTTGCTTGTTTGTTTGTCAGACGTTGGAATTCTCTTCCAAACACAGCCCTACGCTAACAGAAATTCAGGAAAATTTAAAAAATTAAGAAAAAATAGTAAAATAGGTTGATGAATTACACCCCTTCCTCACCACATGGCTTATCTTTATCATTTGAATTGAATTGTCGAAAGTTGCACGTTTTAGCATGTTTGTTTATCAGACGTTGGGATTCTCTTCCAATAAATAGCACTACGCTAACAGAAATTAAGGTTGGCAATGATAATGATGATCAAATTGAATAATAAAGGGGAAAACTAGCAACATGGGTTGACGGATTGCACCCCCCTACCACATGACATATATTTACCAGTTGATCTGAATTGAATCGTCGAAGGTTGCATAATGACCCTCATGGGCTACGCGCACATTGAAAGCGTTCATGACATGGCAATGCGACAGTGCTTAAACGTCAAATATGCTCAAAATGCAAACATTACTTATAATGGTTTCTTTGAAAACAATATTTCCAAACGCAAATTAAATTCTGTTTGGCAATGATGATGGTGAACATGAAAAAATTTGGTGGTACCCACTGAATAACTTGGTTTGATGGATTACACCCCCTACGACATGGCATTTCTGTACTGAGTTGAACTGAATTGAATGAACACAAACCAAGTGTAATGTTAATATATTCCTGCCGTAATGGCATGCAATGTGATAAACATGACTACAGTAACACCTGATTAACAAACGAGCAAGTCTGAAACATGTGCGCTAGGAGATAATCTTAAAATGCATGTGGTATTTATGCTTTATAAGCATCGTAAGAATTAAAGTAATGCCTTTCTTGACATAGCGGCTTAAGAACGTGAACGCACAATGGTATATCTAGGTAGGCGAGCTCGTATTGTTAACTATTATTAGTTTGTCTACGATTGCACGTACTGTATATCGTTCCCACATGCGTAATTTAAGCACATTACAGTAATGCCTTTCTAGACATCTTAAGATGGCGGCTTAAAAACGTTAATGCACAATGGTATAACTAGGTAGGCGAGCTCATAGTTTGTCAACGGTTGTTTGTACTGTATATTGCTCCCAGGTACGTACTTTAATTACACTTCAAATGTTATTTTATGAGCAAAATTCCATTCTAAAATGTAATGCGTCTTCCCGTGTTGATAATAATAAGCAAAAAAATAATCAGTATTCCTAGAAAAGCGTTGCAAACGTAGAAAACATGTTGCAAAACTAAGTAAACTAATCATCAACAACATGTATGTTGAAAATTGCTCTAGGCCTATTCTTTCGTCAATATTTAGTTTCAAGTTGACGTAAAAACGTGGCCCGCAGTTGACACTATGTTGTCAATTTGCCACCAATATGAGGGCAATTTAAAAAAAAATGATGGATAATGAATAAATCCACAATCCACGTTTCCCTAAATTCGCAACCAATCGCAAGACCTCTTGGACGCGCTTCATGACAGGCATCTTTCAGTTTTGCGCAACCTCAACATGGCGAATGTCACGTGATTCAAATTACATTTTGCATTGTTGGATGGAATCAGGATTGCATCATTTGGACTGTTTGTATTTTGCGAAATGATTTCAAATCAATTTTACCCGGTGTCATGTTGGTTGTGAAGACCTAGGATCTGAAGAGCACTAGTGACGAAAAATATTTCAGAATTTCCTTCGTTCACAATGATCATGAACAATATAAGTTAGGCGTAATTTTTGCTAAATTTGAACCCATAATAATGGCATCCTCAATGGCGGATGCTGCGGAGGCAGGGAAGGGGGAACGAGAAGGGGATGAAGATGCAATCAAAGGGGAATACCATTCATAAAGGAAAAGGTTTTAGAGGGGATAAATTAAGTCTTATAACATCGCGAAATGTCGCATCATTGTGTATCATAGACCAGGCAGACATATTGGAAGGTAGCGGTCAGTCCATGACGTCACGGCGGCAATAAAAACCGGGGTGTACAACTTGCATGAGCGTACAAATCATTCGCTTCTGGTAAGTCAAATATGGCATTAAGGATTCTCGGAGGGCACGTGATCATTGCTGACAGTCAACGCAAATGAACGTGGCCGTGGGCGGTAATACGATCCTCCAAGATTTAAGGTGTTTAAAAGCAATGCAACGGTTGACTGAATAATTGAGCAAATAAATCACAACAGATCTCAGAAAGGTGACCGAACACTTCTGAAGCACCAATATTGTGATTGACTGACGCCACTGTTAAGCTAACCGCAGTAGTAATGTTCAATGCGTTATTCTGCAAAGCTCACTTCAACAACAGACTATGTTGTCAGATTTTCATCATAATTTGGTCTCAATATATCCCAA
Source organism: Rossiulus vilnensis (assembly GCA_034700785.1). Taxonomy (NCBI): domain Eukaryota; kingdom Metazoa; phylum Arthropoda; class Diplopoda; order Julida; family Julidae; genus Rossiulus; species Rossiulus vilnensis. Next base: position 30,203 of record JAQIXS010000386.1, on the reverse strand, counting down.
TATATATAACATTTAAAAAAATGGAATTTCATTAGAGGAAACGGCCTCTAAAAATGATTACGTTTTACTTTAATAAGTATAGAAACTGGTAGAAACACTGCTTGGATCCTGTTTGTCACCAATAAAAATATTGTATGACAAGTCGTTCTGGCTGTACGTTCTTGTATGTTCTTGTTCGACTTGCATGACAAGTCATTTGGTTGTACGTTCTACCTATACATGTACATGCACACTAATAATGCCAGTACAACATTTCAGTATCAAATAATGTTATTGTTTTGCTGTCAAATTGACATGGATATGCATGCATTGCTACACCATATAAATGCAAGTACAAAGCAAGTGATTTTTTAATTTATGTTCTAGATCCAATTTTCGATAGAACAGATCCCCGTTGCCTTGATTTGGTGAAAAATAAGGGTTTGAATATCAATGTATATGCACGTATTCTATTTCTGCATATTTATCTCACGAATACTGTTAACGAAGGCCAAAATGATGTATTTCAATGGACCTTATATATGCAGGCTTTGCCAATCAGGTAGTAGAGCCCACTCCCACGTGACTTGTTAAATCATCCGCTAAATGTGCACCAAATTTTACCTCTGTGTTACACGTAGCCGATTTTTCAACGAATTTAAGGTCAAGTGGGAGTGTGGTGTCATTTTAGGTTGATCTGCATAGGGAGCATTAGAAATATGTCATGGATTTGTAGGAGGCGCTTGGGTCGACATCCTCGTCCAGAACTAATTTATTTTTATTGATTGATAGCAATTGCACCATCAGCATTAATTCATGAATATGCGATTCTTCGTATTGTCTCCACGTCATGTTAGGTCGTAAGGCAATATCCAATATTAATTATTACCATTATTTTTTCCTCCTTCAAACGCCAATCGTTGACGTCACCGTATTTTAAAAAGGTTTGTGGACATCAACAAAAAAAAATGAAAATACTCGGGGAAACAAGCGCTCCTGTAATTCAATTAGACAAATTAAGAACAGACCACATACGGCATGAGACAATTTTCATCATCTAGAGTTTATCTTAAGTGGTCGCAAATTTGGTACACACAGAACTCATGACGTTCAAGAATGTATAGGCACATTTCGCTCTGAACACTGCTGAACATCGATTCAATTTATGTCTTGCGTTAACTTCTAAATTAGCAATCTTAACGCTTTCGTCCTTTAGCCTGACATCAATACGGGAAAAATACGCAAAGAAACATGGAGAATTTGCTAAAATATTAATAAAAAATGTTCCCACTTGTTAAACACTAAAATTCTACACGTTACATTTTACTGAAATGTGTTGATCTGGCGTTTGAATAACCCTATCAATCTGATACCAGAGGTTCAATAGTAGCAAATTCTCAACTTCAATCTTTGGTTCATACTTGTGTTAGCAGTGAACCAAAATCTAGTACGCCAAAACCCAAAAAATTGCCAAACTTTCCACTCATAAAACCTCTAATAAGACAGATTTACAGAAGCTAATTTTGAAATGTATTGCATAAAACGTATAAAACTTCTAAAGCAACAAACAATCGTGGGGCAAAAGCGCTGCCGAAGGTGTCTAAAAATCTGTAAAACCGTAACCATCTTAGAATGTTATTTGAAACAGTAATTGATGATCATTATTAGTGTTATACTGTATTGAAGATCCTGAATTTTTTCAAGCTTTCTTATGATCAAGTCATGGGTTCATGTGATGAGAAGGTATACCAGTTTAATTCTGAATTATGAGCAACAAAGCATGAAGCATTCAGGGATAAAACATAGGACTAAGTCTTTTTATGACCAGTTGCACCAAACCTCTTCAATATTAATTGGCGAATCACTCATTAAGCCCTGCTTTGCTCGAAGATTAAATTTTAACACAACCTGGAAAACCAGTGGTTGGTCTCAATATTCTCACCAGCAATTAATTACATCAAAGTTAACTACAATTTTTAAACAACCTCCCGCTTTCAATTTCAAGACAAGATGCTAAACAATCCGTTAGATTTAACTGTCGAATAAAAGCACAGGAGCAGTTTTGGTGTACTCAGTCAATTAGTTAAAATGCAAGTAGCTTCGCAAGTAGAATTACACTGAAAGGACGTCAAATTGGTTTTTTGTATTTTCTCGTTTCAATAAAAATCATTTTGTATTTGCATTCCCGTGATGCCCTCGTAATCGCATCAGGGATTTTTGGCCTTGTTAGAACAGAATCTACAAAATGTCAGGTTTCTTTTTTTTTCTCCTTCCAAACTGGATTAATTTGATATTCTGTATACATGCTTTAATACAGCCGAGACTCGCTCGGATTTTTAATGATTCATGGAAAATAGGAGGGATGATATTTTAGCCGCGTGCCTCGTGTAAATTTCAAATATTAATCATTTCATTTTTTAGGTAGAGGAGGAGGCGCTGCACTTTTTTCTTCCATAGTTGAGTTTTTCTGCGCGCAATTTATTGCCCTACGTCAAAGTTAACGATCTCGTATTCGTTAATATATACATTTGGAGCGTGTTTAGAGCTACTATATAAATTATGCTATTGCATTACTCTCAAATTCAAAACTCCAGAAGAGGGTTTTGTTTGTATAATCCATGATCAATAACAAAATACAATTGGCGAGCTTTTTTTCTACCAGAGGTTCACGTTTATTAAGGGACGTTGCTCCCCACACCTATTAAATTGTTTGCTCGCATGCATGCGCACGGATATTTTGGGGGCGCCCCTGAAATTCGCTCGTGATGAATGCCGGGAAAATTGCAAAATTTCCAAAATGCACCGCGCTAACGACACACTTTTTCTACAGATGGCGCTTGCCATTCATTGACGTCTTTACATATGAATGCCCACTGGTAAGATGGGAGGCGCCATCTTTAATCCTTCTCAAACTAAAAAATGCCATGTTTAGAGTTTGTAAAATAGGTTATTCTTCTTATTTATTATTGCCAAGGTGTAATGCTGTTTATTTTAATTTTTTTAATTTTGATTATTATTATTTTTGTGTCAGTCTCTCGGTGGTTTTGATTGCCTCCAACGATGCATGCTGTGAAAAGTCATCAAGCAAATGGCATCGTACTTAAAAATGCCGAAAGTTAATAATCGAAAATATGTGAATTTAAAAAACGAATTATACCTAAAAAGAGAATTCGTTCCGCTTGCAGCTGTTGTTTAAAAAGATATCAATTTGTTTCGGCAAATATGAAATTAATTTTAATCGTCCATTCATTTCGTGGGAATTTGAAACAATAGCTGTAAGCGGAACGAATTATTCTGCGCCAGATAATACGTTTGTGAAAACAGGTGTATATTCAGAAGTTTTGGCTTTTGATCGCAAAAGGGTCGCCCATAAATAACGTCACGCGCCATCATTGTAATGCATTACAACTAAAGGTAATTTATAGGAAATTTTGTGCAATACCTTACATAACCGATTTTCGTTTAGGTGATGGTTCGAAATCTCACTTTGGTTAATATGAAACTTGAAGTTTTAACTTACTATTTTTTAATTTTAGGCTATAAGAAAATCATCTCTTAGAGTTGTTTTCATCATGGTAGAAATCGTTAAAGGTATTAAAGATATTACCAAGTGATGTACACTATAATTTGTAGGGTGTCATGTAATGCTGATATGTGCTTTGTAAACTTAAATTATTACTCGAATACATATTATTTCTTTATTCAATCGTTGTATGAACCTACATTGTACATGGTACTTTGTAGGAACCCGCAAATTTCTACATTAATAGTGGTAATACAAGCATATTCCAAAACACGACATAACCAGCAATAGTGAAACCTACACACCAATAGTGTACAGACAGTAGGGTTGTTATGCATTTATAACAAAGGTTGCTTTCTAAATTTCTGTCATTGTAGGGCATGGTTTATGTTCTTCTTAAACATTTTTGTCCATTTCCTAGGGTACTACGTCTCAGGAATTCGGTCATTTCCACACCCGATTTTAACGAATAACATTTTTAATTGTCAAACAAAATTAGTGCAACACCCTAAATTATCGCCATAGATGCTAGCCGCCGACACGTGATGATGGTCATCATTGCAAAAGATTCCCAACAAGCATGAAGAAAAGTTGAGAGAAACCGTCACCCCATTAAGAATGGGCGTGGTATTCAAGTTCATTGTCAGTGACGTAGTTTTAACAGCACGTGCTTGAATGCGCACCCTGTAGACATGCTACACGGTGACGACAAAGTCGCGAGTAGACCTATCAAAAGAGTCAACTTTCTCAACATTCACTGAAAGCTGGAAATCACTTTTAACTTAATATGGCATCGCACGGACCAACGCCTTAAAAATGGTCTGGCCTTTCGAGAAATTGCAAAACGCTAACAAAATCACAGTGTCCAAAACCATCGGTCCATGGCGAGACATTCTCTGGCTGACCGCAAAACCGCGTAGGATTTACATCTCAACCAGTAACAACAATATGGTGTATATTCTATCGCAGTATTATGGCTGGCTGAACAATTCAGTCTGTTGTCAGTGAAATCTTGGCTGTCTACACGAACCGTTACGTTTTTGACGGATCTTGAAAGTGGATTAGATCTTTCAAGCAGCTTTCAAATCGCGGTGATTTGAAAAGCTATTGAACACAGGCGATTAAATTTAATCAGAGCTGGATTTAAAAAAAATGCCTACGAGGTTCCCCTCAACGTGTTAATTCCAAATGAGCATCATCTCTAGAACGACAATACCACGGTAACAATTTGAATAATTCTGGTATGGGCTAAGAAAGATCATGTCCGACCACGAGGAAGGGAGTGAAATTAAATATGGGTCATAACATGTATAAAGCTATATATGCCCATATACTTGCTGTTTACATGTATATCAGTCTCCATACAATTCTAAACACGTCCATATACGTGTATATCAATATATGTTTTTACATTCTTACAATATGACAACATATTTGCAGATATGGTAATACATATCTCTTCGTAAGTTACATCAAAGTACATATCACATATGCTATCCCATAGGCAAGAAAGCATGCATTTATGAAATGCACGTAGATTGAGACTACATTTCATTTGCCAGTGCATTTTTTTGCGCATGGGGTACATTTGCTTAAAGGAAGTGAGTAGCAATGAGATTGCCTTTAATAAAAAAATCGAACATTTTCCATACATGGCCAATAAGCAGCCATATTTTGCTTTATCTAATAAAGTAAATTAGCCGATTTTCTATATGTCACCATGTGTGAAGTCAAATTTGGCGTTATCTCAAGTATCCCTGTAAGACAAGGTCAATATAAGGCCGTATATGACTTATATGACCATGTATAGCTCAAACAAGTAATGGCCATACATGTACAACCCCATATATGGCCATATTCAACTTTCTCCACTTGGACATTATGCTACCTTGGATTTAAAATTGGTGTCGACCTTTACCAGTAGAAAACGAGCTAGGTAGCCTAAAGATCGGCTAAATTTAATCTAACGTTATCTTTAATCAACGATTCAACCCAAAACAGGGCATCAGCCAACAGCAGAGAAGGAATCCATTTTCAGAGGCAAACGCTACGCGTCCAAGAAAGCACAAGGGCGAAGTGGAAATTTTTGAAAATGCAATGGCTGGGGGGAATATTTCCTTAATATGCAAACTCCCCCATTTTGTTTTGAATTCATTTGCATGCTGGCTCCGCCCAGGTCCCCTCCACCGCCTCCTCCCCCTCTCTTCTAACCCGAGGGGCCTCGCTGGTGTTGCGATTCATTATGTATTCTAAGCATAAATAATAGCAGTTCTCTTGATTTAAAATATTGATTTTAAAAATGTGGAACATGAATATATATATACAGTCATCTCGCCTACGCGAGTTTCGAAGAGGGGTTCGGGGGAGGGGGTGCAACAGTGCCCCCCCCCAACCCCCTGCCTCCACGCCACTTCTCCTAGCTCGCGTATTATTGCGTGAAGCGACCAAAAGTGCTAAATGTTTACTAGGGATTTTAGTGCTTTTCCATAGCATCCTTCTGGATCCCCATGCAACGCAGTTGTTGGCTCGCAGTTATTGATTTTTTAATGAAATTATGCCCGAGCGGGCTGTGACGCATTTTGCGCATGAAATAGCTTTAAAATCGACGGGCAAGCCAACGGAAAAAGCAAAATAAGGCACAATTATGAAACGCACGCAGCTAAGTGTGAAAGGCAGCGATGGAAATCTGGACGAGGGGCGGGCGCCATGGCCGGGTCACGGGAACGATTCCCGAAAGGGGTTTGATTGAGAGAGCGCTGCTTTCAAGGCAGGCGAACTGGACCGCTAGATGGTCACCAACGATGCGGCGAATTTTGGGAGGAAATCAGGTTGGACGAGTTGAGGTCAACGCCCGAAATGCCAAAAATCCAATCGACCAGTCCAGGAGCTCATATTTTTGGTCGAAAACTTGTAGTTTTCGATAGTATTTCGATGCATAAATTCTCGCATGCAGGGTTCGTGCTGATATTTACAAAATCATTTCCCTGACTGTCCCTGACCAAATCAAGTATATTTTCCTGATATTTTGAAAAATCGTGTAGCAAAATTAAAGGAAACACAGTATTAGTAACTATCAGTTCTTTTGCAGCCAAGTAATTTCTGGGCAATTACATTTTTACCAGTAAAATAAACGAAAATATTAATATTTATAAACAATTCGTTAACATTTTTTAAACAATTCCTTGGTGCTTACAGCATCTTCCATTGGAAGTGCTATTAGAAATTCAGTGAATACTCATTAGAGATTTCCCTGATTTCCAAATAAATAAAATTTTCCCTGACTACCACAGGCATGTTTTTCTTCCCCAACTTTCCAAAAGCGTATGAACCTTGAAAGGTATTTCGTTGAACGCTTTTTGAAATTTTCATAAACTGCTAAATGATATAACCTAACTTACAAACACTTACGTTTACAGTCAATGTAAAATTAAATGTTAGTAAAGACAACCGTGTTTTCAACAATGACATTTCCAGTAATTTACCAGCTGAACCAGCTGATGCGTTGAATTATGTTACACTGGGATATTTATACAGGCAGCTACACAAAAAGCAGCGTTTAAAAACACTTGAGGTCAAGCAATTTTAAACAGATAGAAAAACAACTGAAAACCGTAATTGCTCTTGATTCCTAGAATCAGCAAATTAATTAAGCAGCCAAGAGTATGCGACAATCTATTTTTAAATTTTATACCAAACGTTGAGTGATAATGCAAATATTTTTAAACAATAGCAGAAACAAAAGATAAAACACTACCACACAACGACGCACAATATTTTCCCAAATTCGCCACAGATGGCACTGCAATTTTGAAAAAAAATATTTCTTGCAAAGATACTGTATAGTAATTGACCACCTCAGTTGTTAATTCATTTCATAAAAATGATTATAAAAATTAATTTTAAATAAAATTGGGCAGAATACGAAGGGTAAAAACATAGGGGATGGAATACGTTTCCGAAATAATTGTGTGCGAGCCTGTATATTTGAATTGCACGCCTGGCATTTGTCACATCAAGGTAAACATTTGCGGGAAAGGCACATCGTCGCCACTAACCACATTTTAAACGGAAAACTAGACACGTGGCCAACGTTTTTTTAAATAAAAAAAGGAAAACATTCAAATGTGGATACGCCCCGAGTCACATCTGGGGTCTTAATTTGTTGCAAAAACAGATTCGAATTCTATTTAAACTGGGGTTATTAAAATTCAGAAAGGATAGCATCCAAAACCTCAAGCTTTCTGGGAGAAATTTTGTAAATGTTTATTTGTGAAAAATAAATACGAAAACAGCATCCAGATCTGCTTGAGTTTTATTCAAACTAGGTCGACGCTTGAAATAAGAGTTTGCGAGGAGTTTGCTAGGGAAAAATAGGCATAATGTAATAAATACCGCTGGAATATATTTCATATTGATCTGTGACGTTTTCATTTTGGTCAAGAGATAGCGCTGCATTCCATATTATACGAATGTACGAAACGAATGTAATTTAGAAATTTGCCAAATTCGACGAATTAAACATACATGAACGACAATATGAGTAAACCCGTCGTTATTGAATTTGTCATTTAATGAAACTTCGTTTTCAATTTAAACCTAAATAAAGAATTTGGTGCAAGTGTTGAGAAAATATTCGATTATCTTCAATATAGGATCAACGTAACATTACCCTTCACCCAACACTTAAGAAAAATATTTATAAACTTAAAAAACCTTTAACGGAATACCATTTTTTGAATACAATATAAATGGAAAATTTAAAATACAGTATATACACAAATCTGTTTTAATACAGCCTTTACGTCAACAACATGCCAAACTGAAAAATAACACTTATAATACGTGATGATATACCGCGTGCCCACAGGTCTTAGAAAGGTTTCAAACATCTATTTGCCATTTCGAACAGCTTATGTCACGGGTGAAATCAACCAAACCTACATGAAAATGTACTTTCACATTGTTTGTTTTTAACGCTAGATGACACATTCCAGTCCAATCTAACTGTTTCAAAAGAAAGTCAGAATGAAAATTTCTTCATGAAATAAACGCACGACGCCGTCCCCTCGTGCTTTCCGCACTTTTGTATATTTATTGAAAAAGTCATTTATTTATATTTTGAAATTTTTAAACAAACTGGTGCTGAAACACCTCGCGACCTCCTAGCCCCATGGTTGAGCAGCGTTTATTTTCTTTTCAAAGACACATGGTTTAAGACGAGTAGAGCGAATCCAAGCACACACATCATGCAGCGAAAACTAGAAATACTTCACAACAAATCTAAAAAGTTTAGCGTTAAGTTTGAAAGCACTCACGAGAAACGTGTTTTACATTTATAACAAATTATAGATTTTAAATTAACAAGACATTAATTATACAAATTACCGAATAATAATAATTACATTGTAACGTTTACATTTTCTTCGTCTTGAAACTAAATTTTACTACTAAATTCAAGATAGTAAATAGAACATTTATTTGCGTGAAATGATAATATTCAATTGCATTTTGAATCTTAAACGTTTACTTTTGGGGAAATATTAATAAATATAAAAATTGAACAGCAACTATAACTGCTTCCAATTTGAAAACTGATACCAAAGTTGGATAAATAACACAATGAGTCTCGAGATGATAATAAGATGAAAAGTTTAAGCTCGCTTTTTCAGAATTTGCCTTGCTGTATTATGTTTTAAATCGTTTTCTTTGTATTTCACAGAGTTCAGTTCAATTATAGATAGCAAATATTCAAATATGATAACCTTTAAAGTTTCCGGAATTTATTTATAAATTAGGTGCAATTTCATTTTATCATCCCCTCAAGATAGTCATAAAACCTATGCCTGCATTGTTCAAAATTCTCCCAATTTTGGAGAGGTGCTTTATGTAACATACATGTGTGAGAAAATATCCACAAAGAAAAATAATGTTTATCTACCTTTCGAAGCAGGTTCGACAAATTTACAACTGGCGGTACAAATGATTTTTCTTTTTAAAAGAAGTAAATTTCCAAGATGTAGGTTTTATGACGGGATTTAAATTTCGACGACCAGCTCTCATTTGGGCTTAAAATAGGTTTACGATCAGTTTTTTTCAAGATGCAAATAGATTTAGTTTAAGGACTAGGTGCTGTAAAGAGTTTAAACGACATCCATAAGACAGATGCATATAATATTTACAAAAAAATAAGACATTTACAGTATCCTACCTTGCAACTCTTTAGTCTGGTCTCAAGGACTTGCTTTGGGTTACTAATTAAACGGTTTAGTACGTATGGACAATTTACACTATTGTTAACGTTCTGCTAATATGCAGATGACCTCGAATAAAGTTGACTACCTTTCAAGATATGAAAGTTCAAATGTTTCAGCCATAGTGATGCGATTTTTCATTTTCCATTTTTTCAAGTGAAGTACAAAAATAAAATCTACATACTGTCTTTCAAACTGTTCAAAGAATGAGTGTGATTAGTCAAAGCCTTAGTATACTACCTACTGAAGGCAGCTCAAGTTGGATTTGGTGCATTGTAATCCATGTCAACATTTCTAACAAAACCTGTTATATCTCAATTAAGGGAAAGGGTGACTTACAACAACTATTTCATTGGTCATGAAATTGTGCATTTTTTTTCTCTGAGCACACACACTTCGATAGCGATCAAGCGTGATTCACATCAATCAGTTAACGCAGTACTTTTTTCGTTTCTTCTCGCAGGTCCCACCATGTTGCAACCCAAGATGTCCCGCGACCTGGATTAAGAGTCCGCCAAGTCCCTTCCATGTGGATGTGCTTGGGGCCCTTTACCTGTATGAGCGTCAGCGAGCCCACGCAAATCCAGAAACTCGACGAACCAGAACTCCCTTCCCCGCAGCCCGTGCACCCCTCGACCGCCCATTGGCATTGCAATGGCGTCGGCCACCGTCAATGGCGCCGCCATGGCGGTGAGCTACGTGGGCAATGGCGGCGGCGATGCCGACTCCTCGCCGGACGCCAGCCGGTTTAGCCCCTACGAAGAGCATCACCACCACCCGCACACCAAGGACCTGAGGATGGCCGAAGACGAGGGGACGCCCAGCACCAAGAGGCCCGCCTCCGTGCTGGTGTCGACGTACGATGCCTTCACCGTCCCTTCCGCGACCGCCAACCGCGACAAGTCCTCCAAGAAGCGGCGCAAGCAAAGCAACCCCGTTCGCCTGGCCATGTCGCGCGTGTGCAGCACGGAACAGGAGGCGCTGGAGTTCGAGCAGGAGGGCACAGAGGGCTCGCCCCCACGGTCCAGGGGCAGTGGTGACGACGAGGAGGGCGAGGTATCGCCGTGCACCACCGATGACTTCAACGACGGCAGCGTCTATCGCTGCCCGCACTGCAACGTCCTGTTCGCCGAAGAGGAGCACCTGCGTGAGCACGTGGAGGAGGAGCACGTGCAGAAGGCGCTGGAGCGCCAGCTGCAGCAACAGAATCAAAAGAACGCGATGCACGCCAGCCCCTTTGACCTGTCCGCCTCCTCGTCCATGGCCTTCCGCACCTCCGACAGTTCTTCCTCCGAACCTTCCGCGCACGACTACGGCAAGTCGGACGACAAGCAGCACTCCCAACAAGCTACCTCGAGCGCCACCACCGTGCCCTGCACCTCGGCCGCGGTGGCCCTGCACAGCCCCAAGGACATGGCCAGCCTGATGGCCCTGTCCGCCTTCGGAGCGGCCCCCTTCCTCATCCCCGTCCTGCCCTCCTCGGCCTCGTCTGCGGCCGCATCCTCGCGCATCATGACCTACACCCCCGCAGGCCCGCCCGGCTCGGCCACAAGCGGTCCACCTATACGCATCTTCAACCCGGAGGCCTTCTGCGAGCTGTGCAACAAGGAGTTCTGCAACAAGTACTTCCTGAAAACGCACAAGGCCAACAAGCACGGCATCTATTCGGTGGAGGCACTGGCCACCACGGCCTCCACCCCCACCCCCAGCCAGGTGGTGTCTTACACGGGAAGTTTGAGCATGGGCGCCCCGCCCATCCGGCCCCACCTGGGCGGGTCGCCCGCCTCCGGAGGTCACGATGGAGGAGCCAGCAACGGCAACCCCGCACCCGCGGTGGCGGCTACACCCATGCCCAGCGGGGGTGCATCCGTGTCTCTGACCAGCGTCCTGCTCGGGCCCTCCATGGCCGGCAAGCCCATGCCAGTTATGAATCCAGAGGCATTCTGCGACATCTGCCAGAAGGAGTTCTGCAACAAGTACTTCTTGAAGAAGCACCGGCAGAAGATCCACGGCATCCAGGACTACTCGGCTTCGCCCGCGTTCGGCGCCCTGGGGCCCTCCCCGGGCTCCATCTCTGCCCTGGTCGACGCAATCCCCATCACGGCGGCCGAGCTGAGCCCCGGCAACAGCGCCGCCCACGCCACCACAGCCTCCGACCTGTACTACGAGTACGGGGCCCGCGACCTCAGTGCAAAGATAATGGCAGCCGCCAGCCAGGGCCTGATGCCCAAGCACAGCATCCAGAGCCTGGTGACGCCCTGCAGCGCAAAGGCCATCACCACCACTGCCTCCTCCTCCTCCCACTTTTGCGGCTCCAGCTCAGGGACGGGCGGCGAGGGCCACATCACCGTCGCCGGATTTTCCTTTTCTCCCGAGCACCTGCGCGAGATGGGCGTCATCAACATGGACGCCTTCTGCGAGCTGTGCTGCAAGGAGTTCTGCAACAAGTACTTCCTGCGCACACACAAGCTCAACAAGCACGGAGTGAACTGCGAGGGGGCCAAAAGTGGAGGTCAGCAGCAGGTGCCCCTCAGCCTGGTGATGGAGAAGGAGAACCAGTGCGAGGACGGACAGAAGTCGGACACACCCAACAGTGGCAGCAACTGCGGCAGCACCAACGGGCGCCGCTCGGCAGGATCTCAAGAGCAAACTCAGGAACCCCCCAACGCGCCTTCAGACCTCACGTGTGACGTGTGCAGTAGGCCCTTTTCCAGCTCCTACCTCCTCAAGATGCACAAGTTCTACTTCCATAACATCGACCCCACGCAGCCGTCCGGTGAAGGAAAGCCGCCCCAGTCGCCGCCGGAAACCAGCAACGGCAGCACGAAGGGCGCAGAGGTCGCAGCACCTCCGCTCAACGAGGACCTGCAGAAGCTGCAGACCATGATCCGCGAGCTGAACACCTCCCCCAAGGACGACAACGTCAAGTGCAGCGTCTGCTTCCACGAAATGAAGAACAAGTACTTCCTGCGCGCGCACATGATGAACGAGCACGGCGAGCTGCACAACGAGGACGAGATCTCACAGGGCGCAGAGGACCCACCGATGGGCGCTACCAACGGACCAGACCAGCTGCAGGACATTACACCCGTCAAGGCCTCTGCTGCAGACCCCGAGTCCTTCTGCGAGATTTGCTGCAAGGACATGTGCAGCAAGTACTTCTTGCGCACGCACATGATGACCGTGCACGGTGAGAAGGGACCAGCGGAGCCCAACGCCATACCCCTGCCGGTGCCGCTGGACAAGATCAAGATGGAGTTCCAGGGCAGGACCACATCGCCCCCACAGGCCACCATCCACAGCGTCCTGTCCATGCAGCAGATGCACCATCAGCAACAGCAGCAGCAGCAGATGCACCTCCACCAGCAACAACAACAGCAACAGCATCAGCAGCATCAACAGGCCCTGGCAGGTATGGGTCTGAGCGAGCGGCCACCCATGACGGCCGTGACCGGGCGCAACTTCTGCGAGATCTGCAACAAGGAGCTGTGCAACAAGTACTTCATGAAGACGCACATGCTGAAGATGCACGGCATCAACGTGGACGAGAAGAGCAGTGTGAACGGCGCCACCATCGGCGGAGTCACGTGCGACGTGTGCCAGAAGGAGCTGTGCTCCAAGTACTTCCTGAAGGTGCACAAGCAGAACACGCACGGCATCCTGGAGGAGCCATCCATGAGCAAAGAGAGCTACGCGGCCGCGGCAGCTGCAGCCATGTCCACAACGATGGACAAGGACACCTACCTGGACGGAAACTGCAGCGACGGTGGCGGGGGCAATCGCTACTTCAGCCACTACACCGAGGTGTGCCCGCTGTGCGACCGCCGCTTCAAGAGCATCAAGTGGCTGAAGACGCACGTAATCAACGACCACGCCGACCTGGCCAAGGAGAACGGGCTGGCCGAGTTGCTGGGCGCCGAGGAGCCCATGCACTTGCTGCGCATGCACCACCACCAGTTCGGCCCCAGGGACTTCGCGGATGTCGGCTTCGGCATCAAGGTGGAGAAGCAGTCCTCGTCCTCCTCCTCCTCGGCCACGACGTCGCCCAACTCTTTGGCGCCTTTCCACCACTCCCACTCCCACCCTAACTCCCACTCCCATCTTAACTCCCACTCCCACCCTCAGGGGCCAACCCCGCCCCAGCGCCAGGAGAGCGAAGGGGGGACCCCTACCGCGCATCAACACGCGGGCGAGTTGGGATCAACGGGTGTAGCAAGCGCAGCTTCGGCAGGAAACGCCTCCACTACCTCCTCCTCTTCGGCCACCTCCACCTCGGCAGCCCTCGCTCCGGCTGCTGCCCACAGCGCCACCTTCGCCGGCCGAAAGCCGCTCGGGCCGGGCGGCAGCGGCACCCGCATCTACCACTGCAGCTACTGCTCCTACTCCACCCGCTGGCTGTCCAACCTGTACGCCCACGAAAAGCGGCACACGGGCCTGAGCAGCGAGGGCGAGAAGCGCTTCTGCTGCCGCATCTGCCACCGAGCCTACCGCTACAACCACTCGTTGCAACGCCACCTGGTCAGCCACAAGGCCGCGGGCGTCGTCGTCAGGCACGTGGTCAGCACGCAGCCCGTAGCAGCCCCCCAATTCCACGCGCCCGCCTTCCCGCGAAGCCCACCCCGAGCGGAGCGGGAGAACAGCGAAGAGGGCAACGGAGAAGACGAGAATGCGATGCCTGGAGAGAAGTCGCAGAGGCCGGGAGAGGAGCCGCAGAGGCTGACCAAAGGCACCGTCCGGGTCAAGAAGTACAGGTGCAGCAAGTGCGGAGCCAAGTACCGCTCCCGCGAGCAGTGCCTGCAGCACATCCACGCGCACCACACCGCGCGCAACAGGTTACCCCTGGTACCAGCGGTCCCCAGGGCCCCCCTGGCACCAGCGGTGTTCAGGCCGCCCCTTGCACCAGCGCCCCCTAGGCCGCCCCACAACTGCCCCGCGTGCCCCTTTTCCTGCAGCAACAAGGAGGCCCTCACTGCCCACCTGGCCAAGCACGAAGAGGAGTCCGCAGAGCACCTCCAGCGCATACAGAACGCGCAGCTGCCCATGACCTACGCCGTGCCCCAGACCCCGCCCACGGCCGGATCGTTCATCATGCAGCCGTTCCTCGTCTCCCAGGCCGAGGCCGAGGGCGCCCTCCAGCCGCTGCCCCCCAACGCCACCTTTGTCCCCTCCCTTGTCTACCTCCCGGTCAGCCACAAGATCAGCGAGACGCTCACCGTGGCGTTCACCCTCTCCCCGGCTTAAGCCACGCTTCTAGTCATTCCGGGGAGGGACAAACCCACCCCCCTGTAGTCATCTTTGAAAGCCCAAGCCCGGTAGCTGGTCATACACGAGGCATACTTATCTCCCCCAAGAAAAGATGGTCCGAAGGTAATCGAGCGATTGCTTCCTCAGACTCAGAGGACCTTCAAGTTTGCTCATCAGCGAAAGCCAGCTGTAAGGAGATTATTACTGAAAAAATCTCCTAAAATCTACTAAAACGTATTAATAAAAAAACAGATTATAATTTGCCTAAAACTAGAGTCCTACTGGGGAATTAAATTGGATAAATAGAATGCAAGAGCCCGTTTGCGATTAACCATGCTAGTTTCATAACTATGTTGCCATCTGTTGGGCATCGTTGAGCCTTTTACTCCTTGCAAGAAGACGCAATCTATATGCTGAATAGCTCTCATTGGTCGAGGCTCAGTTCGTTTCTAGTTTTGGACTGACTATAGCTAGGAAAAACCGTACTACTTTAAGATTTTGGAGGTGTCATTTCGCGGCTGATAAGCCGACTTCTAAGGTTCCTGAAATGCAGGAATCAAAGAAGGCAAAAGCCACAAAAAGTGAGTGGAAAAGCGCCTTTCAGGGAAATTTTCAAGGCAGTGTCTGCTCAGTTAGAAGCTACTTTTAATCAGGACTGTCACGCAGTAGCAGTTAGCCACTTTCACCACAATTAGGCTTGCGCTTACCAGTCAGGGAATGAGATGTCCGCTGAGCTACAGTCTGTTCAAAACCAGAATGACACTGGCGAATTCAAATGGATGAACAGAATGCGAGAAATTGTTTGCAATCACGCCAGTCCAATAACATTTGCCATCTGTTGGGCATCGGTGTTGGAAGACATAATCTACAAGATGAGCATCTCACACTGGTTAAGGGTCAGTTCCATTCTAGTTTTCGACATACTATAAACTTCGTTCATGAGCAAAAATCGGTGATTTCTGTAGCCTGCTTCAGGTTCCAGCTTCAGAAAATTAGCCTGAAAGATCACCAGAGACCAAATCTTATCGAAATCTCGTGTATCAACAGCTACTGTCGCTTGCCCTCCGACATCTAGTCCAGCCCAAAGAGCTTTACGTTGACCCGGGTCCCGGCCTCACCTCTCACGCTGGACGAAGGCGACCTTTCACTCTCAATGCACAATGGGTTATGGGTCAAGTTCCTAATAGTCGCCTGCCGTCCATCGCGAAGGGAGGCACGCCCCCAAGACAAAATGTTTTATTTTTACCAATGGTTTTATTTACAAAGAGTTCCAATTTTTTTTCTTTTGCTAATTTATTGAAGAGCTCGTTCTATTTAAACCCCGCCCCCCAAAGTATTTTCTATTTTCCCTATTTTCTTGGGACTCTTCTTCGGTCCCCCGAAACGAAATCTCAGGCATCGTTGACATTGTGAATGCTCAACACGATTCGTTTTTGGGTAGTTTTCTTCAGTTGGCCACGCCGCCAAAGATGCGGACGCGGGTTCGCTCCCCGCTTCGACCTCCATTTTGTTTTTGTTTTTAATATAATTTGGCGAATGAACAATTCTTGGCACCTCGTCCTTAACGGGTACAGAAACGAGCTGCCGTCATAAAATCAAAAAAAACGAGACTTTTCAACGTGCGTGTTGTAACGTCGTATGTCGCGTGCGAGTGGCCAGTGTGTCCGCGAGAGGGTGCACGATCGTCAGAGAGGAGATTCCGCGAACTGTTCCCCGGCTGACTTTCCAAACTTGTCGTCCTCGGATTGGGCCGAATCTGGCGAACACACGACACCACTTCAATGTCAACTCAGGGCCTTTATATCGTGTCAACCATTTTATTTTCTTGTGCGTGTTTTAGTCCGAACGACGACGGACGTGTAGCAGAGACCACTTTATCGGTTTTCTTCGTGGAGAGCGGGCTGTCGCGAGAGCCGCTTCACCGAAGGCACGAGCGCCGTAGATGGCGCTCGAGAGATGGAAAATGGCGGAGGCGAGGGGCTTCGGTGGAAGGCGAGAACGGTCGACGCAAAGCCCAAAAATCAAAATAACAACCGCTTCATTTTTAGTGCTCGATATAAATATTATATATAAATCTCTATGAATCTGTACTCGTGTGTCCGTGCGATGTCCAGTCTTCGACCATCTTCTCCTCTCTCCTCACCGGCCATTTTTTTTTTCGTTTTTCAAAAAAGAAAAAGAAAAAACAAGAACGGGAAATGCCCTTTTTTTGACTGTCGACAGCGTTCAACGTCACGGCTCGTGCTAAAAACGAATTGCTTCCTGGTGACGTCAGAACTCCTGCGCTCGAACTGTGTCCAAAGAGAATCCAAGATGGCGGGATGGAAAATGCGGGTAGATTCTTCTCTAGTGCGCGTCATATCTACTGAATATATGTTAATTTCCATTGTTCATTATTTGATGAAGACGAAGAAGAAGAGGAAAAAAAACAGAAGACGTTGACAATGATATTGATGATCAACTTTAACTCAGGAACAAAATGACTTTAACAAGTACATTAACAACCATTGCATTATGAGAAAAACAAAAAAGATTATAGGCCTATAGCTGCTGCAGTATAGCGAAGTTTAAAAATGGCTGTCGTGTGAATGTCTTTCGTAGAGTACGCTCATCCTTCATCGTTTTTGTGAACGGGTCCCATTCGGTCGGTGGAAGAAAACAAAACAAAGGATGCGCGCCAAAATTCGGACTGATCTGCAAACGAACGATTAACGACGAAATGTGAAGATCCATCAGCGAACGCCCACTGTGACGCCAGCCAACGAAGCAACGCAGGTTCCATCAACACATCGCCAACGGAAATTCAAGATGGCCGTTCCAGTGCAGACGACGCAAGTACCACTGTTTGGGTTTTGGCATTCATATAAAAGTATTCATTTTAAAGAGGATGATCATCAGAGAAAAGAAACTTGCATCTTCAACAAGAGTTGGATTTTCATTGCTCGAAAATAAGGCTAGATTTAAATTATTCTGACCACATATGTTTTGAAATATTGCGCAGTATCCATTATGCGCACGAATAACAGTGTTAAAACCAGCAATACTAATGCATCATGTTTCGGCAGCACAGAGTTAGTTCGACAAAAAAAGTATATCTCAAGAACACTAAACACTGGTAAGACACCAAGACACTTGCAGGTCATTAGGCTCATGACGTTGTTTCGAAATTCTAATCAATGAGTACTTTTCTAAAATTGCACTACAGTAATTTTGCTTAGACCCATCAAAATTTAGCATCCAAAATAACACTTATCAATTCATGAACAATGCTAATCAAGGTGTCATTTGAAACTAAAATATTTCAAACTTGTTCTGGTTTTCTAGAATTGTAGGCTACTAAAACAGATAAAAAATTGAAACCCGTGTTTGATCGCACTTCCCAACCCTTCATGTATATTGCGCAATGGTACTGAACATATCTGGCCGACACTTTCTGGAAAAATGTTGTCAAAACCCAAGTGTGGTACTCGTGATCACCATCGGAGGCGTCACCCGCGCAGCAGCTGCAGCGCCACCCAACGGTCGTCGTTGTCCTTGGCTTGCAGGTCAGTCGTTCCACGTAACGTTGGCTCTTTATCCCGCCCCTCGTCTTTTGACGATTAGTCGGTTGTAGTTCTGGTACCTTGTGTAATTAATCGGCTAACCATGAAATGTGCGTGCATGTATTCGTTGGTTGTCAAACGTCATTGGTCGTAGCATTAAGGGGGTGGATACAGGAACGTTCGCCGATGGCATTCCCTAGCACTCAATGCCCACCAAACGGCCCAAACCATATTTTGGGACTAACAATAATGACAAAATAGGATTTCTAAAAAATTCCAAACACGATTTCCTCTCTCAACTGACTATTTGACTATTATCAGTTTTTCGATTTGTGCGCAAATCTTAGATTTTTTTAAAATTTTTAAATTAAAAAAATTTCGCAAAATCAAATCTCCATGTGATGAATGTCAAAAATCTTTTCACTAAATCGTCATAAAATCTTTCCAAAAATAGGATTTGGCAATATTTTTTCCCACGAAAACGTCAGGGTCCTTGAAAATTGGCTAACTTGTTCGCTTGGGGAGTATCCGGCCTAACAACGGAAGTCCAGTATCCACGCCCGATTCCAACATGTTGTTTTTCCCCAGTTATTTTTAACGATGATTCCATGGCCTTCCTCGTTATCGATCCCACAATCCCCCGCTCCTTACCCACAACTCACCGCTCCTTTACCCACACTCCACCTCTCTATTACGCCCCGCCCCTTTTCACATTTCAACCCCATCCTCACACTACTGTTATCAATCAAAATTGGAGAGGCGCAAAATGGGCTGCTGAGAGGGGCCTAAAAGTGGGGGATGCTTGAAAATGAACTGAACAAAGGGGGGGATGAATGGAGAGTGCTAAAAGGGTGTAAGCCCGAAGCATCTCCGCCCCCCAACCCCCTCTTTTGCTAATTTGAATTTTGCATTTTTTCCCCCCGTTTTGCACCCAATTCGATTATTAATGACTCGTGCCGAACCAAGCGTGCTTTCCGAAAATTTAATCCAATTAAAATGCAGAAGGGGTAAATCCGAGCACGCCAGTGGGGGGTATTAAAAATAAGAAGGGATAAAAATGAATAATTAAATGGACATCTGCGAGATTTCTTGGACCGGAAATTATGCCCGTTCACTATTTGATTAATAAAACAATAAAAATTGGACCCCCATCCCACTTAAACCCCACCCCTTCGCTCTTTATCCCCCTCACATTTAATATCCACTTTGATATTAATCATTCTTGACAGTCTATCCAAGCACAAGGGCCTTTCAACTCCCTGCTATCTATGCAGCAAAAGGTACTTTTTTCCATATTAAAAATAAATTACACCTGGGGGATAATTAATGCAGGGTGGGGATAATTGCCTTCGAAGGCTTCTGGCGGGGAGAATTCGCCATTTTTCACCAAATAAGGCACATTTTTGGCAGGGCTCCGCGGATTTTCCGAAATCGAAAGAATTCAGGGCACCTCGAATCAACACGAAACAAATTGAAAAACAGGGCGAAATGTTGCGTTTCCAGGGAGACAAATGGAAAACTTGGAAAACAAATCGTCCCAGGAGGAAAAAGTGTTTTGTTTCGGAAAATCGTTTATTTTTGGAAAAAAATCAAAAACTTGTTAACCTTGAGCGAATTGCCTGTTCTCGTTAAGTAAATTATTTACCAGATATTTCAGAAAGTTATCGCTTTGGTAAACCTTGCATGCTGTCATTTAAAAAAAAAACTCAATCAGATTTTCAAGTACTGTAAACATTATCCGTTTTACATTTTAAAATTGTCAAAATAAAATTGCTCTTTAAATGTTGATCTCTTGCAAGTAAGCTTTCTGCAGAATGATGAAGATTCCATTATCTCTAGGAAGACATTTCTGAAACCCTATTGTTGGCGAATTTCTATGGCTTACACCATTCCCTATCTTTACGTAAATTTGAAGCCAATCTAGTAGGTGACGTCACAAAACTCCACTTCTTCGATTAGAGTGTGACAGAACATACTGTATGCAAGCTTTTAGTTATTTCTAACAGAAAAAGCACATTTCGTAATATTTTTTTTAAAAAAAATCATGCAGAAACTGAAAGTGTCCTCCTAAAAATGTGCCTTATACGCGTTCATTTATCCAAAATACAGAACCTTTTAATGACGATTTCGAACTTTTTTTTTATAATACACTCACTTTTCCCTCCAATATTTGCCCAAATACAACCTGGCCAAGTCGAAACTATTCCCGAACCCTGATATTTTATTACTCCAATTCAGTTGAGCACGCAACGCATTTCAAAATCATAAACTTCTCCCCAATTATTTTTGTCAAAGTCAACACCCCCCTTCCCTGTTCAGTCCACCCCCACGAGGGTGTTTCAGCCCATTTTCGCCTCTCCACCAACAACTTCAGGGATGACGCAAATACAATTTTAGTGCAATTGTAAAACCGCTGCTGCTGACACGAGACTAAACTACGGCTAATTATTATTATTTCTAATTAGACATCTATAATTATGACTTTTCACATATATAGTCTCTCGTGTAAATTTCCTTTACTCGTTTCGCCCAAAAAAACTCCAGATCGCTAACAACCATCAACAAAGATAATTTTAAACCCCTGCTAAAACACTGTCCGAACAGTTCGCCCTTAATTAGTTTTTAATTATTAGTTTGAATCGCGTCCATCGATCTTTCAAACCGTCGATAAGTTGCTGACTAATTTTTTTAAGCGAAAACCAAGTGTTCAAATTTTAATCTCGCATCAATTTGCCCATTTGTATCTTTGTACAATTGTATGTAGATTAACAATTACGACACTAATTAGGCCGTCAACCAATAGTAGTAAGGGGCATTTCGAGCATCGGAAAACGTTTCAAACTCTTTTCCAATAAACTCCCTTCTTATTAATATTAATGATCAATAGCTGGATGCTCCAAGGCCGATTTCATTTTAAACATTCCTTAACTGCAGACGAAGTGGAAACGAATATTAATAAAGGCCATTTGAAATCCCTGAAATTCGGCCAGGGGGCGCCGCATGTCGCTAGAAATTTGCGCAGCAGCGCCCTCTAAACGCGTGCAAGCCGCTAGTGACTAATCACGTGTTAAATATGCTGTGCTATTCCATGTTTCCTGACAATGTTACATGATTTTTGGGCAGTTGAAAAGGGTTTGAAACTCCCCCTAGGCTTAATCAGTGAAATGTGTTGACATGCAACGAAGTCCCCATTCAAATGTTGATTTCGACGAATTATTCTTTAAATATTGATCAGTCATTTTTTTCTCTATCCATTCCAATCTTTTTATACAGATATGTTAATCCAATGGAGGTTAATATTTAATTGGGCTTTAACGATTACCGGCCAAGGTAACGTTATTGCCTCACCTTTTAACCCTCCAACCATTCTAGTCTTATCTCATAATTTTCTCAACCATGAACAAGAACCAAATTCATATGCAGAAAGTTTTAATTTTTATGCACACTTTAGCAGCGAAACTAAATGTCGCTCCAATGTTTTATTTATGTATGAAAAATGCAACCTTTTTTTAGCAAAAGTTATTTTATAGAATATTTATATATCGGTGAAAAATAGTACAAGTTTTCCAGTGTATGGTAGCTTATACCCACTCGATGTTTTATTTCTACAGTTCCCCCAAATCCCGTTGTCATGCTCGGTTGCACGGGTTTCTGTTAAATGTCATTCGCGGGATGTGAACCCGTGCTAGTCTGGAAGACCCCAATTACATTCCAAACAAACTTAGTTGTTCCGTTGTATAGTAGGTTCCTGAATTTACCACGGTTATATTTTATAGTCAAATATATGCAGACTTTTATCAAGGGCGAGTCCTTAGAAGTCGCTAGCATTCCAAATACTTTTCTAGTCCAAGCATTTTACTTGACAAAATGGCGTCTTTTTACAATGTGTGCACTTAGCGAGGCGAATTCAATGGCGTGAAACTTACCCTTACGGAAACAGTCATGTGAGAAATTGGCGAGCATTCCTGAAGAACGAATACAAACAAACTTCAACATTCTAAGAATTGCTGTTGGTGCCCTTAGCATTGCAGGCCAATGGGAAAACAGGCAAGCAGATAGCGAAAAAAAACCGGGGTTATAATCCCAAAGCTGTCCCTGAGAGGGTAGGTCTTAATCGACGAAATACGGTAATCAACTTTGCTAGCCACGTAATGATTCAAAAAATCTGAACTTTAGTCCAGGCTCAAATTTCAGCCAATTGGGGGCTGATCATTAAGCCAATGTCTTTTTACGCTCATTATTTTTTGTTTGGTGTTTTGTGCGCAATCAAGGGCTGGAGCGCTATTACATATTGAGAAACTTCTCCGATTTCCTCGTAATTTCGTTGTATTTTTTTCTTTTTCTCTTGCCTTTACATTTTGTAGACTGCGAACTGATTTCGTTCAGTGGTGCAAACCGAAGGCCTTAAGTACAAGCAAAAAAAAACCAGCTTTCTAATTTTTCGGAGAAATTATGAAGCTGATGCTCATTGAAGCAAACGTTTTTGAGGCACCTTTTCTTATCAATCTTCATATTGCGTATCTGCAGAAATACTGAATACGTTTTTGACTAACTGCTGAATATCAACAGTTGCATCATTGACTGTATCTCAAAAAAATCGGGTTTAGATAGTTCATCAAAGCTACAGCAAGCCTTTAACTAGCGCTCTACTATGCTGCTCTAATGTATTTTTATTAAATATAGAAATTAATTGAAAAGCTATCCACTTATCCACTTATGAACTGAAAATCAATGCAAAATCCCTAGAAATTTGAAATTTCTGCGAATCTTAAGAAATTCTTACGAGCAATCAATCGAGATTTTCAATCTATTCAGTCATTATAGTGATTGTATTGCAACCTTATCATCCTAAACATGTAAAAGTGGTCGCCAGATGGCACTATTTCAAATTTTTTGAAGAAACTAAAGCCCCATCTTTTGAAGCATATGCTTAGAATTTTTTTTTCGTAAAACAAATATTAGAATACACGTTAATTCCACTGCACAAAACAAATACCTCAAATACAAAGTGTTTAATAATTGACATCAACGACCAGTATTTACATTTTACGCTACAATTCCCAATTAATTTGTTCAAACTTTCCATCTGAAAATCTCACATTTGGGTTCGCGAGCTTTCACGCCTCGGTCATTATGAAACTTGGAAGCAATATTTTGCTTAGAAATGATTAATGATTTCTTTTAAATGAAAACCGCATCTCGTGCTCCCGAATGGGATTAAAAGATTATAAGGATGTAATATGGGAATCAAAAGGAAGGATTAATGGGCAGGAGACGGAAGGGGGCGGGGTGTGCTGCAGGGGGTAGACAACTAGGTGGCGCTATTTATGTGCTTTTGTCTATGGGGGCACGGAGGGAAGCGTTATTGATTAGTATGTTTAGGGTTCAATAACTAATGAGATCCTTAACGTTTCTATATTTAGCTCTGCCCACCCCCATTTTCAATATACATTTCACCCCCGTTTGCATTTTTTTTTTCGGCAATATCTCGCCACGATCACACGATTCGAGCCCCATTTTTTCAACCCCCTCCTCCGTTTTGAATTTCCATTCTCGGACACTTTTAACCCCCCCAGTTTTCCCCCACGGGGTCGCAATAACCCCTCTCTTGACCCTTACCTATGCTGGCCATTATCCCCCACGGGTGATGTCATTGTAGAGTGGAAGCCAGCCGTACTGACCACTGGCCACAATGGCCAAAGGGGTCATTAGAGTGACAGCGAGGGGGACGCTTAGCACGTGGCCGAATGAGGGGGCCGAATTTACAGCCTGGGTGGGGTCAGCCGCGCAAGGGGTCAGACTGGACATTCGAATGAAAAGTACCTTTTGTTAGGCGTCGTGAAAGATGGCGGGCTTTCCATTTCAACAGACTGATATTTATTTTAATCTGGCGGGGCAGCGAGATGGACACTGGGGTGGACAGCAGGGTGCTGCTGACCAAGAGGGGAGGGCGAAATTTAATGAAAAAACATCTCGAAAAAAATTAAATAATAGCGGCCCAAAATTCCGTGAATTCTTTTTCTGCTGGCGATGTTTTTTACGGGGGAAATCAATGAGGTTTTTTTTGCGCAAAAATGATCCGGATCGAATTTGTCCACCCATGTACTTTTTATCCCACGACTTATGACTGTGGCTTATCCATTCAGTTCCATTCAGCCACGTCTGGTCAACGGTTGTCATTTTTTTTACCACCATTGACCGTTTCTAAATATTTTATGTAGAAATTCAAAAAACTGCATTTTAGGGAAATGACGGTTCAGAAGTATTGACGTTGAAGGCCCTGATAATGTTGGAAGTCGCAGATGGCGCTCTGACCTCAAAGATATCTTCAATTAGCATGTGATAAATGATAAATATGTACAGTGACTACAGTGTGACCAAAACGTGCCACTTTGTAGTGCCAGTCGGTCTCCAGACATTACATTGAGGGGTGGTTCATAATTTGCAGGTACAAAAACGTGCGTGGGTAGATAGTTGAAAAGTTAATGAGTGTTGACAATGTGGGGATGCTTCCAGGAAGATGACGTCAACTTAATTTCAAATTTAGGAAATTCTGAGACATTAAGATATTAATCTACCGCCAATTTATACTGGCATTGGCGTAGGTAATGACCTAATGCGGTGGCTTAAAGTACAAGTAAATATAGTTGAACTTAATGAAGAGGATGGTATTGTTTTATTGAAGACCTTATTGATTGGTTAGTGTCGGCTTTTTTATCGATGATAAATGATGTTAATTAAACGCAGTGATTCAGTAATTTTAAATAGCGGTAAAAAGCTAAAAATCTGATATTATTTTTAGTATAGCCAAGATTATATAATTGAAAATAAAATTGAGATATAATAAGCCATATTTAACCTACACACTATTTTGACTTTTGCTTAACGTCAGCATGTGCAAAGGGTGGGTGAAAATGGTAGCAATTGAGACTGTTGGTGGGAGTCTGAAAATCGAGCAATTTTGTTGACGTAAGTTATGAACGATCCCTGTATCATTATTTTTCCCCCGTAATTTCACAACGCAGCTGAATATACAGTTGACGTACTGTTGAGAAAGCCATTAGAAACAAGTTTATTCAAGAACTGGAGGAAATGCTATATTGCCATTATTAAACGTTGCAAAAACGGAAATTAAAGTTGCTAAGCAAGCTTCCAATTATCGTCGATCAACTTGTTGACTTTGTGGCACACTGTACAGTTGAGTCCACACCGATTGGAGTTTCCGATGAAGTTTTAAATATACTATTAAAATAAATGCCAAAAGCCAACCATCCTAGTCATCGTCAGCAGTGATGACAAAGGGAATTTCCCAAACGATTTCGAAATTCGTCATCCGTTTAGTTGTTCAACTATTCGATAGTAAGTGGCTCTTGGAGCAGCTTGAATTTCCCGCCATTTAATTCTGTTATGATGCTAGGTTTTAAAGTTGCGATCAATGAGCACTACCAACTGGAAGAGATATTCTTACGGTTAGAAACATTTTCCCCGTCTAAAACAAGTCGCAACCAAATACATGTAGTAAGTGCTTGTTATTACGTCTGTCTCTCCGCCCCAGCCTAAAATCTGGTAATTTTCGATAAAAAAAAAAGCCAAGACAATTACAGGCATTCATTACACCAATCAATAACATCAATTTTACGGCTGGAAAACGATAGCCCAGGCCAGCAATTTTTAATAGTGAATAATTTGAAAACGCGAACTCGATACCGGCAATTAAATATAATACCGAGTTATTGAAAGTCTATAAAACATTTTTTTTGCTTTTTTGAAGTCGCGTAGTTTAGGGTCACAAATGATTTTCCTCCGTCTTCGTTTTCAGCATCATTAGGCGTAGTATAAATAATAGCTGTTGATCCATTAAAAGATGTCTTTTTTCATCCGCCTTTTAATATCGGCCTATATAGCGAAATTATTCTCCAATATATTCGCTCGTCTTCATATTTCCTTTCGATTCCCTCGTGTGTCTAAATACTTTTTTTTTTCAACCCCTGGAAATGGCGTGCCAGATTTCCAACGTGCATTTTCGCTAATTTTCGGACCGAAAAGTTCATCTGCGTTGCCATGGCGCCCGGTAATAATGCTAATTTGCTGTGCAATAATAGCAGACGGTGACCCCTGACCTCCTCCATCCCCAGAAAAACGAAGAAATCCCATTTTTTTGATGATGAAAACGACTTTAAATCCGGATAAATAAAGTGCAGTCACGACACGCACGTTGAAGCTTAACGTGGTTAACAAAAATTGGAGTAGGGTAAATGCAGAAAAAAAAGCGCTCTCTTGTCGAGATATAAAATTAGAAATCACAACCCCCCCCCTTCCCTCTCCTATAGGAGTATGTTCTTTTAATTACAAACATTATTTAATCTTACTCCAATGCGGCGTGCGAGTGCCTAAAAGTCTGCCCCCTCGATGCGTTTGGTTTTTAAACCCTTATCTCATCAACGAATTAATTTATCCAGAAATGTGGCGCGAGCATAAACCTACTTACAATGTTAGTTTGGAAATCCAACTCCATGGGGTACACTATGAATTTGAGTGCTAAGAAATGTCCGCACCACAAGTCCCCAAAATTTGAAAGGTGTCACATTTTTATTCGTATGGAAATACACTTGCATCTTGCGAGCAAAGAAACTAGCCCACCTATAGATGTTCAAAAAAAACTATGTATTTTATTCTGAAAGTAGACTGATATCCAATTTAAAACCGGAATAAATCGTGTTGAAAACAATTTGTTGGTCTTTTAAAATGCACCTAATTTGACTCAAATTTCATGAATTTGTCTGATGAAAAACCTTTCAACAACTGTTAACTATTGGCATTTTTGGGACATCTGCATGCCTTTAGCCCTGTCACTGCAATTTTTATGAAAGCGATTCTGCAGGGAATTCGATGTTTTGAGATTTAAGAGTTGCAATAATAATGTTTCGCATAATTTGTTTGAAGCACGACACATTTTCCGTACAATTGGCGTGAATTTATCATGCTGCGTTTTCAGGTTATTCTGATACGAAATTGAAGAGAAATTTCAATACATTTAGGTGCGTTTTAAATTGTTCACAACACGAGTTGTCCTTATTTTAAATTTGATATGTACTTTCTGAACAAAATATCCTTATTTATTTTTAAATTCCTTAAATTGGGCTAGACCATTTGCTCGCAAGTGCAGTCAAATTTAAATGTATCATTTTGAGGCTAAATACATTTACATTTTCTGGACTGAACCTAATCTCATGCATACATTTACAATAATCTACAAGGCGACAGTTTTCGAATGTCAGTTTGCATTCAAAATGGCGTCTCATTATTACAATTTTTAGTCACGAATTCCACGAATGTCAGAACCCTACTAGAACTGACAAATGTGCAGCTGAACAAAAGCCAATCATTTTTTTCCGAAATATTTTTTTTCTTAAACCTATATTCATCCTATTCCCTGTTGATACAAGCAAAAAATCAGCGCCATCTATAATTGCACCGTAATCAATCGTCCCCATATATGAAATAATACTCTTCTGAAAATGCGAGGAAGCAATTTTCCTTATTTTTCTATGCCAAAATTAGGACTAAAATTAGCATTTCCCCCTGTTTTCCAGAATACCCCTCGCTCTTCTCATTTGCATTTCCCCCTCTCAGCTCGCCCCCCTCCCCCTGCTTTCTGCCCCCTAATGCTCTTGCTCTTTATATCCGACTACAATATCATCAAATTTAACGCAAAAAGGAAAGGAAATTTAAAAAAGCTAGTATAAGCAATATCTAAATGAGTCATGGATATATTTATACCCATAAAAAACGGAGGGGAAAGGGAACCGAAAGGTGGAGCTGGGGGGCAGGAAAAACAAACGAGGGGGGAGAGGCCTACTTGTACAACATATAAATATTGACTATTACTCAAGGAGTGTTTACAAAGTTATGCAAAAAAATACCCCCGCTCAATTATTTATCTCAAAATCAAGCCCCAGTTTTAATTAAAAAGATGAAAAGAAATTGAACAGCGAATTAAACCAAAATATTTAAATAGCGAGTAATTAATTGCTTTTATGCAAATTACCGAATTTGAGGACGAAAAACTCACCCCCGCCCAAAAACTGAATTAATATCGCCTCTTTTTTTTGATCTCCCTTCCAACGTCGATCTCAATTTGAAATTAAAATCCGAGAAAGTTCATTTCGGTCTTTTTTTTTCGTTATTATTTTTTCACCAGAGAGTAAAATAACGTGCCTACCCTCTTTTTAACGTAAATGAATAGTCAACATTTCTAAAGTCAGCAAGTAAATTGTGCTTCCGCTTAAGAAACCCAAGACTATAATTATATGCCTTCGCTCGGCGAAATTGAAAAAAAAATCAACATTTTTCCGAACATCAAAATAATTTCTGCTAATTATTTTCCTTTTAGGGAAGCTGCGAGCTACATGTAATTGCGTCCAAACAACACGCTGCTCTCTGTAGGCCCAAGAATAGAAGATGGTCCTCCATTTTGTTCTCGTTTTATACGCGTCACATTTGCAGCTACTGCACCGACGCGTATAAAACGAAAACAAAATGGCGGCCTATCTTCTATTCTTGAACCGAAAGAGAGAGCTCTGTTTGGGCGCAATTAGCTCGAAGTTTCTCTAATAAGAGGGAAATAACTACCAGAAATTATTTCGACGTTCGGCAAGACAAGATCATCTTTCCAAATACATTATTTCTCAAGATCGTGTAAGGATTGTTTACTTGAATCTGATTTAACCTCCCCCCCCCAAATAATTAGATATTTTAACAACCATTTTCTAATTTTAAACTATGCAGAAAGGCGAATCAATGATTCCGAATTTTCCTTTGACCCATCTGAGGCGAAAACCACTCTCTTTACCTCACTTGACGGCCTAGATAAGTTCCAGGAATGTTGGTTGGAAAGCAAAATGCTGTATAACGAAACATCTTTTATTTACAAACCTATAAACATAGGATGTATAAATTTAACGTTTATTTTACTTTGAACTAATATTGCATTAAATAGTTTTAAAGAAGTAAAACAAAAAAGCCGTTATAGCGAAACGCCGTATAATTCCATCACGCAATCTCGAATTTAAGAGGCCATCGTCCGCCATGACAGCCACCATTTTCAATTTTTTATTTCTCGGCCACTTTTAGAAATGCCCCGATTGGCGTTTCTAGGCAACCAGATATGAAATTTGGTGGGTAGAGTTGGCTTTCCTCAAAAGGTGGAATTTGTTAGTTTTTATTCATGTCGTCCCCCGGTCCCCCGCCCCCGGGTCCCCCTCGCTCTCCCCCGCAGCCCAGATAAAAATTTCATATTTTCTCCACCTCCCCTCCCGCTCTTCTCCGCACTGTGTTTCGAGGACGAATTCTTGTATATATAATAGCCATCATATTAAACAGGATATATATCTTCGTAGATATAATGTCGGCGGCCGAGTCCATTCTAGGGCAACAGGGGGTGCAGGTCCCCCTCTCCCCCTCGGCCTTTTTAAGCGCTCCAATGGCCTACCGGGTTAGGATTTATCCCTTCCCCTACTTTTCTTCTCCTCTTCTCGGAAGCGTAATTATATTAGTGTGATAATTACTGCAGTAGAATTGTACGTTTATGCCTTTTTCGCCACCCTTTTGCAAGGGTGTATATTAGGGGGGCGGGGGAGGATTACCGGGGGAGGGATAAACTGG
>JAQIXS010000385.1:0-49153 GCA_034700785.1 Rossiulus vilnensis | reverse complement strand
CGGAGTAAGTCTATAAATCATAAAAATTCCATGACGTCGATTGCGGACGGCCCTGTACCGCTCAAAATTCAGTGTACTTTCATAAGGGATTTCCCTGGCTTTCTAGATGTACACGAACCTTGCAATGCCAAATAATCAACGTTTTCGAAAAAAAAATGTCCATTGACATTTCCCAAAAATCTTCACTCTGCTTTTAAGCCTTTCACGAAGGTAAAACCTGACTGCTAAAACCGTTACTTCATATTTAAACCAAAATATAATAAAACAAACACTGAAAACTATTTCAGAATATCTAATCATGCAATAAATTGCATAATTTCCAATTTTTAATGTGCCGGAAAATAATATAAAAAACAATGTGGTAGTAGGCAATATAATTTGCTTTGTCGAACAAAGGTCTTCACATACTGAATTTGCATTTTATGATGGGGCAAAACAACAAATGGATCTAGTTATGGCTGGTACTAATATATAACCAGAGATTTGCAGTAAATCATCCAAAACGTGAAAATCTAGCTGGACAGTTTTCCTGCAGATGTAAGTTTTTTGCTCATTTGCATCATCTTAATGAATCTTAAGCAACCATGAGAATTGGAAGCTGATTCGAAGCACTGTCCAACCCTAATTTGACCAATATTCAGAACTTCCATCTCAAAGCATGAGATGACAAAAATTAAGACATGAACGGCGGTTCTAGTCCACTCTGCAAGATGTGGGCCCAAGAACATCCTCCAGTTTCGGAAAATTTCAATATAGCCTACATGCATTAAGTATACATAAATATCACACATACTACCAGGCAGGGGAACATTAGCTTGCTCATATTTACATTACACCTAGGTCTATAGAGTTGACAATCCTAATATTTTTCTGCACTGACCTACCTGGAGCAAAACTGGGAGGCCAATCAAACAATGCTACGCCTAATCGACAGGTTGGGAGTAGTCAGAAAAATGGCCATCACATGCCATCTATAAATACATACAAGCTTAATAATAGCAACTTCAGAAATGCAAGAATCCTGGAGAACAGCATTATGCAATCCAATTCTATTACTTTATCCCAATAAATATACAATTAAGAAATAAAAATTAATAGCGATAAACGAAGACTGTTCTTTTGAACTGATCGTGCAATTAGAAATCGATTACCAAGATGTAGCAGCAGTCTCCAAAAGAAATGTCTTCCATAAACGAAACGATTTATGACAGAAATAAATGAATTTAGCGACCTCCAGATTAAACAGTACAACATCGTCCAGTTTTAGAAATGGTTGGGATTGTTAAAACCTAACAGTTGAAACAATTTGAATTTTCAATTTAAAAGTCAAGGAATGCAAATGCTTACCATTTCCATGCTTTAAAACAAAGCACTGCAATCTGTTTAAAATTGGAACAGGACATTCACGCAATGCAATTAAGCACAAATAGATATTGTTCATGGCTTCACCAAAGTCCATTGTCAGTTGCCAAATTCTGCAGCCATTTTTACATTCTTCATTTCAGGGCACTTTGTGGTACATTCATCGAGTTTTGCAAATAATTCTCTGTATATTGTTCAATATCGACAATGACAGTAAAGTTGAAAAATCAGTTCGGTATTGAAGTACCATTTTTTCACCGTTGTTCCAAAGTGATAGTTTCTTGTGGGTATAATTTAACATTTTCCAGAGTGAGTAGCCGATCCATTGCGGTTAGCTGAAACATGACAATGGAAAAGATAAATTTCACTAGCCCCTACAGAATAAATTTCTCAATACACAAAACGCTTTTGAAATTAAAAAATGCTTACATCGAGGCGAGGCCAGCTAGTCAGAACTTTGTAGTCAGCGTCTGAATATCCTTGCACAGTTAAAAAATCTAACAAAACGCCCAGCGTGGTGTTGGCCAAAAATTTTCTCGAAAGCATTCCACCTGATGGTAGTCGCACACGAATCTGACTAACTGGAAAACCACAATTGTTGTCTGGTTCTTCTGGTATGTTTTGTTCTAATGATTTGCGCAATGCCTATAAATTATAGAATAAATCAAGTTATCTGAAACTGCAGTCAGAAGTTGCTCAACTCGAATATATAAAAAACTAACAATTTTCTCAGCTTCTTCTTGTAGTCTAGCTTGCTCTTGTTTTATTCTTTCCATCTCCTCAAATTGGGCAATTTTCTGTTTTTCTTCTTCTTCCAGTCGCCTGGCTTCATCCTAAATACCAATAACAATTGAAGCTTGAATCTTAATTTGTACAATTTACTCAATATTTGACTTGGCGTAGAAAACGAACAAACCTTCGCTCTATCGGCCATAAGAGAAGCTTCATAAGCTGCATCCTGTTCACGTTTAACTTGTTCCCGAGCTTCTCGTTCATCCTTGCAAATATTATCAAAAGACAGATATTAAATATACATCGTTTTTATTCTATAGACATTAACTTAAAATAACAGTGAAGTTAATTAATAACCTATGAAGGTACATTACCTCTTCAACAATTTCCATCTGCTGCTGGCCAGAAAATATTTCCACTGCATGTATAAGGCGAGTCAAAAGCTCATCAAGACTCACATTCCCTTGAAAGCATAAGAACTTAAATTATGCCTTTGTTCAATTACAATTTGATAACCAATCTCTAAAGCAACTTACCATGAATAACAGTGAACACTTCAGTTGTGGACCTTACCCTCATAATAACGAGCAAGATGGGCAATTGATCGAGGTTGAAGTTTCGAACCGTAGTTGCAGCCAAAGGGCCAAAATGTTGTGTCACCATTGCCAAAAGCCTAGCTCGATTAGAGTCAAACGTTAGGTCCCATGCCCAAGTTATGAAATTTGTAGTAAGATATGAAACCACAGTTTCAGCAGATAGCAGCTGGGTACAAAACACATTAGAGAGCACACTACTATCGTGATGAAGGTAGATGGCCAATAATTTACGCTGCAATTAAGGGAAAATATAAGCATCACTTCTAAATTTTAACAGCAGTGGTACATTCAAAATGAACAAAATAAAGAAACTAACTTCCTTTGCAGGCCTATGGAAAGCTTCCTTCAAAGCATTTTCTAAACTGCCTTCATAAAACATAGGATTTGCACGATTTTCTCCATATCTAAAAAAATCAAAATTCAATTACAACACATTTTAAACAAATTGGCCATAATTTAGTCATACAATGAACAATATTTAAAATCCTGTTTTAAATATGCAAACAGAACAATCACAATTCAGATTCCAAAAATCTGTTCATGAAAATTAATTTCATGCATGCACATTCATTGTTCTTCAGAAAAAAAGGGTTACTCGCAAGCCTAGTCTTACCTTCCTATAAACCTTGTAATGAAATGATTCACACCATCTAAATCATCGACGATATTTTCCGGCACTTTAAAGGCAAACCCATTTTAAATTACAATCAAGCCAACTTAAATGTGATAAGTAATCAATTTTCGCCAATTTCAGTAGTGGCTACTCACTTAAAGGCTGAAACTTCTTCGTGGAAACCTCATGCAAGAAAATATCATCTTCAATCCCAAAGGATTCGCTCGCATCTTCAAATTCTTCACCACTGCTATCACTTGTTAAATCAACAATCATTTGATTCTAAATTAAAATCAGAACAAGAAAGAAAAAACGCATTAAAATTATTTCATATGCAGTAGTATCTACCTAATGAATTTTTAAATATTTCTAGAATCTTTCTATCGTTATATAACAAAACATTCTTTCGGAAAAAAATATATGGTGATATTCTGTTACAGAAATAGTCCGTTAACTAAATTATCACTGAGGTAAAAGTGAAACTTTAAAAAAATATTTACCAATCCTGAAGGGCCTTGCTTAGGCTCAGCTGTATCTAGCCTTTGCAGAGTAAGAATATGAATTGGATAATCTATCCCAGAAGTAGCTAAAGTGATCTGGAAAAAAAAAAACCTGAAGATTACACGCATTGCCAAATAAACATGACATTTTTTTAGTGTTCAATACAACTGCTTTCTTACATAGTTTTACTAACAGTTTATTGAAAAATAGCTCAAAGCTAAATTTATGAGACGTCATTATGCTCTTTTGACAATTCTTATTATATCACCTACATTTTCATCTTTCACACTTTCGGGCCAACCCTGCCAAACTTGATGTCTAACAGGAATGTCTGTTAATGCAAATACGTCCTGTTTAACCTGATATATGAAAACGCACAGTATTATTAATTGTGAATTAAAAACAGAAATTATATTTCTATCAAGGGTAAACCTACTTCTATAACTTTCTTCGATCCAGGATAATTTAATGGATAGTCTTTCTTATTCGTTATATCAGTAACCTTAAGCTGGTATGTCCGGTTCAGTTTTTCATTTTCAACATTTCTACACATAAAATTAATAAATAATAAGATCACAGCAAGCAAACATGAAATCGCTTCATAAACACTTACTCGGCATCACTGGAAGTTGTTTCCGGTATTATAACAGTGTCCATCAGTTTCAAAAATAAAATGTTTTCTTTAGGCAAATTCAAGGATGAAAGGAGTGTCTAACATTGAAATAAGTGAATTCCATTTAGAGGTTTGTTGTTATCGTGTAAACCGAGCAAGAAAATTCGACAAATCATTACATTGTCAGTTACTGTTGAACTTTTCCACCCTTTTAAATCTTGTTGGCAAGGTGCAATGCCTAATTCTCTATGCAGCATGAGTTTAATAGTGCCTGAAATAATCATGATATTAAATGTAACAAATTAGTAACAATTACATTTTAGCAGGCTTGCAATGTATGATAACTAACAATGCGCATATGGGTAGATAGGCCCATTATCACAACGCATCTGTCCTTCTTTATTGAAACATTTTCATTCCATTTCATTATAACCCAATTTTTTTGTGGTAACAGCTGTTAAAATAGCCTCCAAATTGTGTTAATTTTTTCGTGAAAATTCAAAATAATATCTGACTAGTTGTCATTAGCACATGTTGTCGTCTCAGTGACTCTCCTATTTGTCAAAAATTTCGCGAATTTTCTTGTGCCCACACCAATATCCAGGGAGAACAGAATTTGGTTCCTTTCTATGCTCAAAAAACAAAACAAGAGGTCAAGCAAAACAAATCGTAACAAAATTTTGGAAAGTAAGTGACAGAGACGACAACGCAGTACACGTGTAATAATCTCAAGCATAACTAAGCAATAATCCTTAGCATCTAAAACGCCGCCTATCAGAAGGGCCAATCATAAAAGCCCCCTTAGTTACAGATTTATAAATTCAGTGCTGCAATTTCCCACTTTCCCTAATTCTAGAGCATTTACCAAATTTTCCCACACTATCCCTACTCATTTTTTTTTCAATGATTTTCCAGGTGCATATGACACCTGCGACCATATTTCAAATGCAGGTTGGACAAACTTGCATCAAAGCCTTAGTCGAGTAATGCATTTACAGTGCTCAGTACATAGCAAACTTTGTCATTAAAACACCTGCGATATTCAAAATTGTAAAAGTGGTCAGCTCCCAAACCGTTTTTGAACTACATCTCAAATTTTATCAACATCTCTCAACGTTTGTACAAAACAATGAATAAAACATACACTTGAGATGCCATAGGGAGTTAATTTAAGGTTAACCGTTTGTTTTACCTGTGCTCTGACACCCAAATACAATGAATAAACAAACCACAAGGAACTCACCTACTGTATTACTGTCATGCACAATTATCGGCACAACACGATCTCCAAACTCAATGACGAAATGCAGAGATCGGGTTCTAGGATGTGACGTTGATGGTAGCATAACAATGTCATCACTAGCAGATACAGGATGAATTGCTCCTGTGGTAATAGATGTATAGGTCGGCCGGCCTAATGAAGCCATCTCAGGGGCGTTCACAGAAGGTGCTGGTGAAGGATAAACCTGATCTGGTGGCATTGCTTGTATCGCTTGTGCAAAGTATGGAGTTAGAGCATCCTGTATGTAAAAAGTAAATTGAATACCTTGGAAAATCAAGCGAGTCCTAATTAGAGAAAAAAGTACAGTGCTATACACAATCGGACTTACAGTGAGATTCCAGTTGGTTTCCTCTAAGCGATTTATGCTTTCAGCAACGTCATCTAGACCAGTACATGCCTTAAATGACACGAATTTACGATTAATTTCGGCCATAATTTGCGTACGTGTTATTATGCAAGCTACGTTTGTTTTTAACAAAATTTACAATATTGAAAGGTGAGATATTTACCTGAAAATTGGCAAGAATCTCCTCTCTCTTTGTATCCATTGTACGTGACACTAATTAAGGCTCTGTGTATTTTGGAGTTTTGCCCACTTGCCTTTATATAATGAAACACGACATTTAATATGATGCATATGTAGGAGGCCCAATTCACCGTAGCACTAAGACTAGTTGGCACATGCTGCACACGGTCTTTCCATATGATTTGCAAATGCTCAAATTGGTTACGAAATCGTCCATTTCCTACCTTTAGATGTTTGATCTATGGTTA
This sequence comes from Rossiulus vilnensis, assembly GCA_034700785.1. Taxonomy (NCBI): domain Eukaryota; kingdom Metazoa; phylum Arthropoda; class Diplopoda; order Julida; family Julidae; genus Rossiulus; species Rossiulus vilnensis. The sequence continues at coordinate 42,680 of JAQIXS010000385.1, read as the reverse complement.
AATTAGTGATTTAAATAAGTAAGCTGAATCCTTCTTTAGCGATCCATTTTTAGAATGATGCGGGCGCATCAATAGTGCGAAAAGTAAAATTCATTGAAAGCAATTACGAAAACCAAAATGCCATTATTCGCCTTTATCTGCTTGTAGAAAGCCTCGATTCCCCTGCTTTACTTCTTCGCTTATTGTGGGCAAGTGACCTTACTATGGCTGTGACGTCACACCATCAGTCAGCAGTTGTTACGACGCTTCATCTATTTTCCGTTTGAATTTGAGTTTCGCGCTCAGGTTCGCTGAGTGTGGGTATATAATGAGTTTTATTTTTGTCCTTTGCAAGATCGAAAATATTATTAGCTTCTTTTCGTATAAACGCTATCCGACAGCAACAACGTTTCGAGAATCGCCTAAAATAGGAGACTGTATACTCGCCTCGGTTATTTGTGAATCTATCCATGTCAACATGTAGGTTGTTCACCCCTGACATACAAATTAATCCCATGATTCCCATTGTTCCAGACACTGTCCTGATCTATGGCAAGAACAGTACGTCAAACTACCTTGCCCCACGCTGAGATCTTTTACCAAGTCATTCACATTTTGATTTCTACTATCACTTCATGTTCAATTTACCCTGTCAATGATGTTCATGCAAATAAATGGTGCATATACTTCACAAAGTTATCCAAGAACAGATAAATCACCTGTAGCTGCGGATACATGTAGATTGGATAGCCTTTTAGGAATACTATTTTCAGCATCTACAAGCTAGGAAGTTACATTATTACACAATTCAGGGCTTGTGCTAAAATTTACAAAATCCTTTCCCTGACTAATCCAAGTAAATTTCCCTGACTTTTTCCAAATAAATTCTGTAGCAAAATATCAAAGGAAATATTTATTAATTGATAACAAGCGCTAAGTGTCTTAGTTCTTTAGTGCTTAGAGCATCTTCGGTTTAAGTGCTACTCAAAATTTAGTGCAGGATTTCCTTGATTTTTGAGCACGTGTGAATTTTAAGTGAACTTGAATTTCAGGATTGAGCAAACGTCACAGACTTTTGCTAATTGAAAGTGATAGTTAATTTTTTACAGAATTTGTCAGCCACCAACAATTTTTTAAAAATTCATTTTGATATAGCCTACATGTAATTAGAAATGAAAGTTTTCTTTCTGCCTTAAAACGAGTTCATAGACACCAAAAATATGCAACCTCTTTTTTTAAATTTATTGCTCATATACCAAAGATGTACTAAAAAGTAATGTTGCCCATGTTGGATATCTATTTTGGGTCTACATGTACTTTAGTCATCACGATGCAGAAATGACATGGAAACCTAAATAGCACCTTAAAAAGTAAATATTTAATTCCGTTGTTTCGCAAACTAGTCCACAGGGTGTGTCAACTTGTCCATGGGACCATAAGGCAAAAATGTTTTTCAACTTCATCCTAAAGTACACTGTAGGCTCAGTTGGGCAAGTTAAATTTGGTAATATATCGAGTGGCCCATAAGTGCACCAGTGACCTAGGAAAGAATATTGCAAATAATTTATTATCACCATACTGCTCTTTGAATAAGTCTTAGATGTGTAAATTTAGTACAGGATAAGGCAATCTGACAAACTCCCATTCCTGATATTCTCAATTTTTGGCAAGGAGTCTTAACCATATCAAGCAGTTTACGTATTGGGTACACACAATATAGGCCTATCTTATCAGAAAGGGTTTCCATGTTAGTGTATAATAGCTTGAGAATCAAGTGGGCCATAATTATGCACGAAAACAAATTTACAAAATGATTGTTTATTTACACAAGTTATTTACAAAGAAATCCCAGGACGGATATCCCTTCCCTCCAGTAAACAGCAAGCCCTTCCCCCAATCAAAGTTCTAAATCTGTTGAAATGCTATATAAATATGAACTTAAACGCTATGATACACTTGCATATTGAACATACATGTCTCTTCACATTGCCAGTTAAGCGTCTGGAAAACGTTCTTGGATTATTTTCTTTGCACTTTCCGTTAAATGCTCTGGAAACTTGATATCAAAATTAATTATGAGATCGCCTCTTCGGCTGGAGTCTTTTGGAAAATACAGGCCTTGGCCTTGTATCCTTTTGACAGTGTTGGGCTTGATAATTTCCGATCTTAAGTCTATGGCAATCCTCTCCCCGGTCAAAGTTGGCACTTCGATTGCCGTACCACAGAGAGCCTGTATAAGGGAGAAAAAATAGACAGGGTCATGTAACAGAATTTGAAACTAGTATTAACTGGCACAGTTAAACAGATGGAAGGAAAACATGGCAGTGCTATTAATTCGTGAAGTGAATCATGTCAAGAAAAGAAGTCATGGCAAAATGGAAACAACTTTCATAGCATCAGAGTTCTGACCCAATTTACCTTGTACAACTACATGAGATATTTTTAGCCTATGACGATTGACCCCCACTTCTATCAATAGGCCTACGCAAAACTAAAAATGGCAACAGCACATCATGGATATACTAGAGAAATTGCGCTGCGCGCCCAAAAACGATGGGAGGGAATTTAAATTCTTAAATTTATCACATCTTTGTGGGTTACGCCCAGGTTCAGTAAGTAGGCAGCAATCCTTATACGTTTTTTTGGGGTTATGGGCCTAGAAATCTCACTGTACATTGAGCTTCACTGCGTTACAATTTTTGGTCATAAATTTCATGCAGATAATTCAGTGCCATGAGCAAAAATCCGGTAGATGTTACTTCAAATTAAACATCAACAGAGCAAATCACTATGTAATTAATTCTCAAACAACGCATTAGCGTGGGCACTGTGTGGGCAATATTTGAGTTACATTTATCTGAATGCATCTCAGATTATAAGGGGAATGGAAATAATTGGAAACTGACGAAGACCAGCTGTGACAATTAAATTTCAAACAGAAGAAATAGAAAAGAAATTTAGCTAAAATTGTTTAATATTATTCAAAGTACTTTGAACATTAATAAAAATATGAGCTTAATAACAATTTTTAAACTTTTTTTTAAAACTGTTGCATTTAAAGGTCTGTCAATTCAGCAGCCCTCTTCAAAATATTTCATATGCTAGGCTATATTTCCAATGCATTTGGGAATTATATATTTTGTTATAACTTCATTGGAAAATCTTTTGGCAAAATTTTTCGTCTACTCTACATGCATTCCTTCTGTCATTTGATGTGTTATCAATTTTGCAATAACTCCACAGTGCAATTAAATTAAAATGAGAACTTAAGTTAAGCTACCATTTATCATGAACTGCAGTACAGTGTACGTGTAATAGCAACTTATCTCAAGTCCTCAATATTAAATTATCTGAAATAATCAATTGCCTCTAACAAAGCATAGACCTAACTGACATAACAGGTAAAACAATAACAGAGTCCAGCGTCTAACAAATTACAATAGTCTTAACATGGAAGTCAAAATCGTAACATAAGTCACAAATGCACAAGAACATATTTTACGACACAAGAGAAAACCATAATTGGTTAAATTGACATCTGTTATTATTTTCAACTTTCTAACTTTGAATAAAATTAGAACATTTTCACAAGCTGCTAGTATATGTTTTATAAGTTAAGTTCATTTTGGCACTTAAGAGCAAATTAACAAGAACAATCATAGGCTATTTACCTGCTTAAGTGGAATTCTGGCAGTGTATCGGATGTCACTACCTTCTCGCTTGAAGTGCGGATGAGGTTTGTCGCGAATGATGAAAACAATATCAGCTGGAATCTTGTTCGGATTCTGATCCCCTTCTCGCTGGAACGTGATCTTGGTTCCAGCTTTCCATCCAGGCTTCACGTTGATGGTCAAAACCTTTTCTTCCCGTCGAGGGCCCCGTCCATCAGGGTTGACGCGACGAGCAATTTTCATCTTCTTAGTGCATCCACGGAATATGTCTTCCAAGGTGACGTACAGGTCATGCTCAACTGCCGGATCTTGGGCCTTCTCCTTTCCATAACCCATGTTGGGATTTGTGGCATGTGCAGTGAAACTGTGCGATCTGAAGGGGCTAGCACGTCCCACACCACCGAAAGGTGCAAAAGGATCAATGTCCATGTCGTCTTCACCACCAAAACTGAACATCTTTGCTCCCCCGGGGCCAGACATTGAGAAGAACGACTCGAATGGATTGTTCGTGCCGAAAAACTGAGCAAAAGTAGCCCTTGGATCCCCGTGGAAAGTGTAGCTAAAGGTGCCACCGTCTGGTCCATTTCCAGGAATTCCACCTTTAAGGCCTTCCTCTCCATACTGGTCATACAGATCCCTCTTCTTTTTATCGCTTAAAACTTCGTATGCTTCCGCTATTTCTTTAAACTTCTCCTCCGCATCTTGAGCCTTGTTCTTGTCAGGGTGGTATTTCAGGGCCATTTTCCTGTATGCCTTTTTAATGTCATCTTCCGATGCACCCTTAGGTACGCCGAGGATTATATAGTAATCTTTCCCCATTGAAATCTGCAATATATTATCTGAAAATTAATACTTGATTTTGGCGTGCACGTTGATAACCTTGAGAGCAGCCCTGCGAGTCTCACCTACGTGCCACAGTTTATACCACGCATCTTTACAAGACAATTGAGCGATTAACATAGGTATTCTATTAACATTATGTGCCTACTCCCAAAAAACTGCCATATTTCCTTGAGCCAGTTCGGCATTCAGGTTTTAAAATTGCAAGAAATATAGGGGCACCATGCGCGGATTATATTCTTGATTACACACGAGTTGATTTCGTAATATTTAAAAATGGCATTGCTGTTCGAAACGTTCTAGAAGCATATGGAAGCTTCACAGCATCGCAGTTGAACATGCACTTCTTCCAAATAGCAAAAATGAGTTACATGCTTACCTTTTAACTTTTCAAATCAAGTATACAATCTCGTATTCTTAGAAATTCCTACAGCAAATCATGTGAATACGTTGACGCTTAAATAAAACTTGGTAAAACTGTAAACTCAGTGCTAAACACGGCCAGTCAAGCAACGAAGGTGTAGCTGAACAGACTTCTACGACAAAACGATCACCCTCTCAAAGACTACGCATATCCTAAATAGTCTCGAAATAACAGCCTACAAATTGCCAGAAAATTCTAGAAGGATGACGAATATTCTGTGACGTCAATCACGATCTGTTCCTGTGCCGTTAGCGACATCTAGCGACTACACGAGAACATATTTTAGGCGGAATTTCTCAAATCTACATTTAGTTTTTCCACAATAATATTATCTACACAGTTAATATTTTAATATTTGCTGATATCATGTGCTGTAGTATATGTGATACACATACAAAATCCATCGCTTTTTTTGGAGAGGGGGGCTACTTTAAGGGTTCCCACAGTTATAGCTCAATAAAATCCCATCTTTCCCAGGTTATAAACTAAATTTTTCCCCAACCTGTAAGGGGCTATCCATAAGACTTTCCCCCCCTCGTCCGGTTTTTATCATTATATTATTTATTATATTGATGGACTAGAAAGAAATCCCCTGACGTGTTGAAAAACATTCAAAATTCCCTTGACTTAGCCAGGTTTTCTAAATAGTTAAAAAAGCTACTGACTTTCCCAGATATACCAGGTGAGCACATAATACCTTCAGGCTAGCAGACCCAAATTGCTGAATGGTAACTCCTATATGTAAGTTGCAAATTCTGCAGATGTCTACCATGCATGGTTAAACGAACATCAACGAATCTTGATTTTAACATTTCGATTTTAACTGGTAAAACATTTACCAGAACAAATCTTACATAAAGGATTGTTTGAACATTGAACTGAAAGAATTGCAAATAATAATGAGATCCATTTATTTTCCAATTTTCCAAGACAATTTTTATTTACAGTTAGGTTTTCTAGTTAAAGTACAATATTAGTTATTTTCAATTATAAAATTGTACAGCACAAAATTATTAACGAATATCTTGTCCCCATCACCTTCACAACCTTAGTTCGTTTTAAGTGCAGTTAGATAGTAAGTTTAACGTTACGTTTTTCACCACATAATTTAGTAACAAAATGTTTATTAAGAAGTTAAAGGATGTATGGTACTATAGCTTTTCTGCAGTGGGGGTAATTGGAGAACTCTTTTCTGTAGTTACGATGCTTCTGCAAGGCCCAAATTGCCATTTGGACAAATCCCGCAAATGCAAACAACCCAGCTACCAAAAATAAATTCAGACATTCAAGGTAAAACTGAAAAACAAGTTCAAGAATGGAGCCACTGATTAACGAATGCAGCTTACCTGGCAGACACTGCGTCATAACAGTGAAAGCCATCCATGATCCAACTTCATACGTGTAATTTGGGCATGAAACATAGTTGAATAGCAAAGTGAATGGATTGAAAGTAGCAACTGGAATCTTTCTTTCTTTGCTTCCTGTAAAATAATGGATATTGTTACATTCTTTGGAAGGCATCGTCACCCAGTCATAACATACTTAAAAATAAAATTGTAACCTTCTGGTCTCAGATTTTTGAAAGCCATGTGAATGCTAAAATTTCCCAGCTCACAGAACTATATCAGCAAAATGAGAAAACAAGACCATACATATTATTTGCCATCTGTGAGGTCATAATCGTAACGTTACATCATATGTTAGCTAGCATCAGTTCAACAACTTACAACGAATGCAAGTAGACCAAGATTAACCTGGAATGATCCAAGCACTGAAATAAAAGAATTAAAAACGGGATACAAATTACATTTACTGTGTTTATTTGAATAAATATAGTTCAATTTAATATGATTAATCAATACTTACTAGGTGGGGTGTATAATGGGTGATTAACGTAGTAAGCTACATAAGCAGTGAATCCCCAGTAATAGGAGCAATTCTGTGAGCAGTCAAAACGTTTTCATATTAAGGAAAGGAATGATAGGGTTAACAAATTGCATCAATGACAGGTTTTAAAAAATTATACTTTGAAAAGATTGCGAATAGGCATGGTGGAATGGGAAAATCTGTGCACAAAAATTGTTTCCAGTACTCTTTTGGCATAATGACCAGCCCAACAGGCAGCAGCAATACTAAAAATATGCAAGGTGCAAATACTGATTAAGCATTGTGGAATTCAAGATAGATTAAATTTAATTGTTTTTACTTACTGCACAACGCTTTCCATTGGCAAGTCGCTTGCCCGACTGCCATAAATTAAGGAAGGACGGGTGTAAAACCATAAATATACAAATAATGGTCCTGAATACTCCAGTAAGAATACCTGGAAATAAATAGTGGTATAATACACTGAATAATATGGCAGAGCAAGAAAGAATGATGTTTAAATGATACATACTGTTCCCCATCCAATTTGGGGTCCTAAGTCTCTTAAGTACAACTGTCCTCCATTGGATACTCCAAGACTTTCCAGTTTATCTTTATCATTTAACGATTTACCCTCTGATCAATAAAAACGAAAGTCATTATAACATTATGTTTCCACACAATTTAATACTGACAAATAGCTCATTAATAGGACTCACTTGGTTCAAGTCTTAAAGACTGTCGTTCAGGATAAAAGTGGGAATCTAAATAACAGGAAATAATGATCAACAGACATTTCCCTATAATAAATGGGAGTATGGTGAGAATCTTTTTAAAATTAATCGCATGGGCAAATTCGTACAATAAAAAAGCATAAAAAATTAACATTAAAATAATTGTAATTTTTGTTGCTTAGTTTTTAATATTTGACTACTTAAAATTAAGAAATATACATTAATTGGATAGATGCAAATTTAAATACATTTTTCATAAAGCAGCATGTTAAGGGACATTAACGTCAATGTCACAAATGAGAATCAACATCATCGTGATAACGTGATCAATTGTTCTTACTTGTTAACAATATTAGAAATATTCATATGAATTAAAGTTTGTATATAGGAAACGTGGACAGGAATAAGTTATGAGTTGATTATAGATTCTTAAACAAGTATGAAACTTATGTCCACCACAGCCTACATTGCTGGTAGGCCTACAGTGTAATGGAAAGAAACCTCTCTCCCATATCTGAGAAGAAAATTAATTGTTTTGAATGACGCAGACAGAATCATTCAAGGCCATATATACTTTTTCTTTCAATTTCTTTTTTAATTTCTTCAATTGTACTTGAAGGTTTCACCTAAAAAAGTAATAAGATATTATGTTAAATGCTACAGTTGCTAGAAGTACAATAAATTATCAATTGGATGTTGCAATGATACTAACATTTGCAAGATGGCAAATCGATTTTTTGGACGAAGAACTCAGGACTTCAATCTATTAGGAAAATTAAAACGTTTTAATAATTAAAATCTATCATTTTGAAGGGTGCAATTTTCTAAAACTGATTATGTGAAAAAATTACATAAACAATTTACACTTCAGATCTTGGGAATAAATAAATACATGTACAACGAAATTAAAATTTCTTATTTCACATTAGTTTTGTTGTTTTTCAAAATAAAAAAATCTTACAAAAGAGATTAGCCTACCTTGTGCATGCATTTAGGGAGCGTTCATAAATATCTCTTTTTAGAGGGTTCTTGAGAGGTCCAAAAATAGTTTCTTTTTGCATGAAGTCATTTATGAATGCTCCCATATTAAACATTTTTAAATCATTGATTGGGTGCCTGTCCTAGCGTTTTTTCCTCATTTCCTGCCATTTAAAAAAAAAACAATTTTTTTCTGATAAAATCCAATTACTAGGAATAAAACGTATTTTGCACTTCTTTGCCATTCATAGAGAATGGAAATAGAGGCGATCGAAGAAGCACGAAATCTCATCAGGAAATTGGAATACATGTACAGCTGTGTGCACTACGTGACCTCAAAAATTTGCAAATATAACAGGATGACCATACTTTCACGAACTTTTATTTCCCTGATTTCCAGGTCATGTTATCTTAAATTTTCCTTATTATTTTTATAGATAAACGCATCTGCTGAATTTTATGACATCTTTTTTCAAATGTCTTTAAACACAGTATTTATATTGGGAACGCCGATGGAGATAGTTTTTAAAAAATTATGGATTTTAGCAAATTCTTTCACAAAAAATTTAAGAATTTTATTAATAGAAAGCCGAAGGCTTAAACAATTTTTGAATGCGATATATATGCTCATATAATTATTAATAATTCAAAGGCCGTAGGCGAAAATTTTGTACAAAGTGATCAGAAATCAAGGAATTTATAGCTATTATTTCTCAACAACTACATGTACTTGCATAATGAAAATACAACGCTGTAAGCGAATATATTTCAAAACTGAAAACACAAACCATAAATTTTCGCCAATGTTTTTATGCGAAATTTACTTGGAAATATCAATAGGTAAAAGAATGCCATAGGCAACATTTTATCGAAAGTTTATCACAAGCTATGGATTTTAGACGATATTTCCCTTCATATGCACGTGTAGGCCTACATAGCCTACACCCAAAACAAACTCCAGCTATTAAACCCATTTAAAATCCTCTGATTTCTCTGACAACTGCCAAAATTCATTGATTTCCCTGTTTCCCAGGTAATGTGGTTAGCCTGCATAAATATGCATGTGGAAATAGCAGGGAGAACTTTGTAAATTTACTTCGAGGACTAGAAAATTATAAGCTAAAAATGTGCATGCTTGCATAAATTTGAAAATATTTGCACTGTTTAAATGGAGAAAACATAGGCCTAGGTACAATTCAAACTTTTAATGTATTTCGCATAAAAAATGATGGCTTTTGAGAAGTCAGTCCCCAAATCCAGAATGGAACAGGCTCTAATCAATCAGTAATCTCCACCTGCTCCCGCTCATTTCTCATAAATATTTACTCAGTCCAAGGATTAAGCAACTGGTAAATTAGCCCAAGGCAATTAACCAAAATGGTAAATCAACCAAGTCAGGTAGCCAAGGCAATAATAACAGCCGCCAATGCACACATACAAAGTAGGCTTTGAGGAAATTGAAAACCACAAACCAAAAGTACAAATATAACATGACACGTACGCACTAACTAGTTAATGATTATTGGAATTAGGAAATGGTCAAGTTAACGAGAAATACTATACAGAGCATACATTCTAATTGGTTAAAACAGATAACTGCAAAATAATTACACGAACCAATTCAACGTTTGCAAATTCAATGTATTGACAATTTTACCTCATAAATTACAATGTACAGTATATTATATAATAAATCATGATATTGACTTACCTCCATTATTGTTGCAGTATTGCACTTTATATTACCTAATAAAAGTAATTCACTAATCTATTACAATTAGGTCACAGTTGTTTCAACTAAATTTTCAGATGCGCGCTCGCAAAGGAACATCAAAAACAGCTCATCATACCGTAATGCAACCACCCTCGAAAACAAGCCTCGAACTTCTAATTTCTGATTATTTACGCAAAGCTACGATATTGTAAACGCTTCTAGGTGGCGCTGGTATCTATGCGAGGTCCTCTTCGAAATACTCTGGGTAAAACATGCTAGAGAATTTTCTAGATTTTATTAAGAAAAATTAAGGATTGCTTAGTCACTAAAGACGGCCATTAATTATCAAAATAGATATGCCTATGTAATATTACGGTAATTTAAATATCTCTGAGGGTTTGAATACATAGTAATCGTGAATTTTGAACGTTTAAATCGCCTGCAAGCAGCGCCAATAGTGTCAAATCTCGGTAATGAAGAAGTAGGCTCTTGTCCCGAATTGGATTCTCTAGAATTCAACGTGACCGATGTATCTTAAAATTCATATTCTACTCATTAAAATCGAAAAATGATATAAAATCAGTACGATTATGTTGTTTTTTACTGCATGTATTATGCAAATAAAATGCAAAATAATTTGTTTCGGATTTTTGGTTTCGATGGGTGGGGATTCGGTCCTCTTGGCCTAGTGTTGTTGTCTGCTAGACAACATTTCAGAACTTCTTTCAACAGCAGTTTCTTTCATCTGTGAAGAAAAATGACCGGTCCGATAAATACTGGGGGCGTAAAGCCCTTTCCAATTGAAGGCCGGATGCAAGATGAACGAGAAAGACTTAAAGGAATGACACCTGAAGAAAGGGCTTGGAGAAAGCAGTGGCTGAAGGACCAAGAACTTGCTCCAGATGAACCTCGCGTAGTACCACAATTGTACCAAGAATTGTATAATCCTATAAGACGATTCTATAGGAAACCTTTAGACCTCTTATGCATGCAATTAATACCTAGAATTGTAAGTGGGCCAGATATAATCGAAATATGAAAACTAAGACAATTTAAACTGACGAACACTTTTCAGGGAATGGATAAAGCTGCGATTATCCGGGGACTTCTTCCAAAAGTTTTAATGCTGATTGGTTCGGCTTACGTGGTCACTTACTACTTTAAATACAATGCAAACGTATGTTTTCTAAATAACAATAAATAGCATACTTTTCATTGGCCAATTTCATCTTAGTACCACCATCTTTATACATACAAGAATGGTTGGGCGATAAAAGTGAAATTAATGCTTTATGCAAAGTAAGCTTGATCACCTGTGTTTGACGTACAGTATTCCATTAAATTCCAACTTTTTTATGCAGAATTGGACAACAAGGAGCGGATGGCAAGTGATGACCACTCGACCAGCATCACTTCCCGTAACCAACTTTCTCATACAAGTCAAATTAGTTATCAGGAAGCCGCATTTATACAAAATGCAAAACGCTTTAACTTGTCATTCCTTTTACACAGCATTTAAATTACATGGACATTTATTTCATGGCCTCCCTCTAAAAATGAATTATCAAAATGTCCATGAAGGGGTTTGCTGACAATGGGCAAAAAAAGTTCACTGTATATTTTACCTATAGGCAGAATTGTTCTTTTCATCTGGCTTCACATGCGTTATTTTGGAGAAGCATTAACCTATTTAACCCAAAAAAAGCCCTTTTTGAATCAGTATAACTAAGCATTATTGCTTTTATCAAACTTACTGTAAAATTCAAAAACAATTATCTGAAATATGCCTTCTAAATTCAGTTATTTTTTTAAAGTGGTAATTGTGTAGTAAATACATTTATAATATAATTGCAGGGTGGTCCAGCATACGATAAATATGACGACCGCTCGAAGCCTGGAGATTATGCCGATGGAGGATTCAAAGCACGGAATGTTTTTAGAAACGACTGAATAACATCATTGCGGCTGGTGTAGCACCTAGTGCTGTGGTACAACCTGTCAGCTACATCACACATGTAGATTGTAAACACTGAATGCACCACTTGGAGTGTATAGAAATTGTATTTAACATAAATCTAAATTAGTCGAATAAAATGTGTGCATTTCAGAGTAGTAGAACTGCTTTTATCACTCTTCAGTAGTCCAGCAAAACATTTATGATTTAAACATTTTCAAAGAGCTAAATAAAGTAAATAATGTTAGATTTCAATTTCTTTAAAAATAAATCATCAGCAAATGCAGAGGTACATGCTGCTGCTCAGTTCTACAACACCTCGCTTGATAATGACAATATGATCAGCGCTTACTTTTTTCGGTTTTCTTTACAAGCTATGACATATCTTTGAGCAACACTGAGAGATGGAGAGTACCCTTCAGCATAAGATGAGTCCTCGAACAAAACCTGGTATTCGTCTTGCGGTCCTTTGGGAGATTCATGAATGATGGCACGATAAAAGCATGTCGTCTGGGGGTACAAGGCCATTACTGAAACAAGAAATCTTTGTTAACGACTCGCCAAATACATGTGAAGATAGCTAGATCATAGATGATTTTACACTCAATTACCTAGCGTCCCTTTGGGAAACAATGCTTCCGGATCCGTCTCTGGATTAGCTCGCATTAAAGGAAGTGGCACAACCCGTCGCCTACTCAAAGTATGACGTTCTTTCTGTTCTTCATCAATGTCATCGACTTCATATCTATAAAAACGATTTTTATACATCATCTAATTACTATTTTCAAAATTAGCTTTGTAGTGAAACTAAAAAAACAATAATTACTTATTAGTATTATGATTGTAGTGATCCACTTCCGCTAAAATCCAATTTTCGTCGCCATCTGATCCTTTTACAAGAGCTGCTACCATATCTCGTACCTATCATAAAATAAGAAAAGACTTGTTTGGAAGCCATGCACAGAAAACTTGTGCATTTTCGGATATCAATTCTCACTATCATATAAACTGATTATTTAAAGACCATATGAAGATGAGAAACAAATATCTTGTCAATAAAGTTCGGCTCAAAGTGCTCGCACAATAAAGACTACCATAAATCCTATACCTTTGCAATATAATTATTATCAGCTGGTATAGCACCACACAATGGAGGCGCTTTTTCGCCCAATTTCCCAATCCAAAGGCGAAGAGTCAAAGCATCATGCTGCAACATTTTCATCAATGCACCTCTTCGAATGGCTTCTTTGGGTCGATCTGTCAATAGTAAATAACATTTCGTAAACATTGACACGTGAGAGGATAGCAATTCACAATATGATCTAATTCGATGCATCACCTGCATTTTTGGCTTGGATTCGTCTTTCACTTCTTATGGTACGAATTTCTGCAATTTTTTCCAGCGCTTTTCGAAGCAATTCCGCTTCACTCTCGGCGTCTTGTGACGCAGTGTTATATAATCCCCTCAATTTGGTCTAGCATTTCAAAGAAAATCCAAGATATCATTAACGTTACCTTACATGTATTTCTGAAAACCGGCATTCCATATTTCCACCGCGTTCAACATTACCTTGTAATATGGAGATAATTTTTGCTCGTGTTGCATTCGTTCGTGAGTTTTAGCAAAATTTGCTAAGTTGTGTTCACTTCTGTTGCGCTCATCTTGGCACTGATGAATCAGATGGTACAACTCCTTAAACCTTTCCTGAATGATGCTGTTCTCCATAGCGCAAAACTATACCGTATATAATGCTACGATAGCAAGTTTAGCATTCTCCTGCTGATTAGTACGCCAACTGACAGTGCATAACCCCAGCACAAAATGACAACTGAAATGAAAAACTAACCTAGCAATGAATTCAAATCATCTACTATTTCCACTAAACGTGCATGCATTAAGATGCAATTGTGCTTACCAATTTTAAAATACACCTCACCATAAACTTCGATTCTCGAGAACTCATGTAAGGGCCAGGCTAGCAGCTTGAGACTTATGACGTCATAATGGGAGTTGGTATTGACACCAAAATGGGTTGCTATTGGCGTCACCGGAACCAATCACTAACAATAGAAATTTCGCGGTAATTTTAAACGCCAGAACAGTCACCGTAACGTGTTGTTTTTGTTACGTTGTTGCTAGTCCATACATCATGAACGGGTTATGTTATTTCAGTGGATATGAAAGAATTCAACACATGGTGCAAAAAACTTCCATTTTTGCTTTAATTACTAATTACCAATGCTATGTATTTATTTCCCCTGTGTAATTTCGTCGTCCATTATAGGGTGTTTAAATATTTTAAAAAAATGTAAAAAAACTGGCATGCAACCTCCCAAAACTGGCATCGGAGATTGCATTTTTTCCCAACTGCCTTAAATTTTCAGATAAAAATCAGATAATATTCGGATAAAAAAATTGGGACGTTTTCAGAGTACATGAAATTATATTTACAAAATATTGGAAATGACATAAGCGATCATGAAAAAAAAAGGAAACTGCCTTCAACGAATCCGGTAAATTGTTGAAAATATTTCACAGAAAAACTGCATTTCGTTTAGTTTAAAACAGCAGTTTTTCTGTAATAGTAAATAATTATCTAAAGAAACTGTACGAAAACGGCGTAACAAAAGTTGTCAAAATGGGAATATTACGCAATGATAGAAATTTTAGATGACTTTCATTGGCACCGTCTAATGTCTTAATTCTAATGTTGGCACATTGTATTTACAACAGCCAGTAAATCATAAGTTTTATGAAATAAAATAACCATACAGGCAATAAATAAGAAATAATTATACTTGTATTGCATAACACTAATGATAAGTTCACATAATTAGCCAAAGATACAAATAGTTTAAAAAAACATTACAATGACACTGATATTAAATAAAATACAAACGCATGGAACACTGAGACTTCATACTATCTGCTAGTGCTAATTCACAAGGTGCTGATGGAATGGCTACATTGACTTTTATTCTGCAGCCAAGAACCACGTTTGCATTTCCAAAATCGCTGAATTATATATAAAGATTCAGCGAGTTGATCTGTTGCTCCGTTGAGAATGACGTTCTTTCCCCTTTTCACAAGGGCGACAAAGCCATGGACCCCTACAAATAAGAAAAGTGTCAAAGTACACATGCATTAAATTACGGACTTACTGCGTTAAACACACGAGTAATGCATAAGACAAGATTTGCTTTACAAACGTAAGCATTTGCCATGCACGAATTTTCAAGATAAATGTTTAAAGATTGTCGAGTACAAGTGTATAGGTGGCTACACACGAGCATGCCACAACAATTTTTAACCTGAGTGGTGAAAATATTGCAAATTTGGTATGAAATACATGGTATGTAGATATTTCAGGTGCTCCTGAAATACCAAAGTCTCGAACTGCAGATTTAGGCTTATTCTAAATTGACGAAAAGAAGCCATTTCGAAGAAAAAACGTTTTGAGAAGTTATTTTCTTCTAAATGTTTAGCAGTTAATTTATTTTATGAATGTTTGCACAATTGAGCGGCATGTGCCTCCATTCCGTATTTGTAGCACAAAACGTTTACACGAGAGGTTTGGACTGCACAATTAGATATGTTCGTTAGTGAGACTAGAGAATTCTGGATGGGAGATCAGATTTATAACATCTAGACTGCGATCATGAATGTCACGTCCCTTTCTAAAAGGCATATCTGAACCCAGGATTAGGGAAAGATTTGGTATCTGTCAAAAATTTTTTTTTTGTGTGGCCACCTTATCAAAGAACTTAAAAAAAGTTATTTACTGCTTGATACCTGGGTATTCTCCTTATGCGAGGATTGTGGCAAAAAGGATGCCAGCCTTTATTGCATTTAACACAAAATAGGCGTTCATTAGATTTGCCTTTGCATTTTTCACAGCGAACATTTTCTTTCATGAATTCGAGCATATCCTTTTCCTGCAAGTTAATGGAATTTAAGTTATCATGATCAGTAAATGCTCTCGATTCAATTCAAACCGCAAAATGGTAGCATATTAACCTCCTCCGAACTCTCCTCATCTTCATCAATTCTCCTCTTTTCTTCAGCATCGTCACTCGCAAACGCGTTCTCTAGTTCTTCCTCTTGCTCCTTAGTTTTCTGAAAATATATATCAAAAGATGGAACATGCAATCCTTGAAGATTCAATATGCAAATTAGAAGAAAAAATTCAATTTACTTGACAAGACGGACAAAACCAGTCATCTTTTGGAACACGGAGTAATTGAGGTCTTAAACATCCCAAGTGAAACCCCTTTGAACAGCCATCACACAGAAGAAGCGTATCTTTGCCAAGTTTCTTGCATACTTTGCATTTCTATTTGTTAAATTGGATAAAATGACTTTAGCTTGTCAGCAACAACTTCAAAAACGTGCTAAAATAACTAATAAGTCGAAAGTCAACATACAGTATTTGCAGACGAGTTTTCCCACTTAATGGAAGCTACAAACAACCCAAGAAGAACGTGCATTCTTGACATTGTCTGGCACGTTTTCACCATATCCTGCCACATGATCGCAATCTTTGGCCTTTCAAATTTATTCGTCTTCTTATGTGGCTGATGAATTGTGTCACCAATCAAAAATTTTGGGTAGACTGAATTTTGCAAGGATAAGAGACACTTGGAAAATTCGTGGCACGTTCTTGCATTGTCCACGTCTGCAATCCACTTTTCAGGTTTACTCATCTCAGCCAATACACCTTTCATGATTTTACTATGGACGTCAAGGATTTCCTATATTATGGAACAAATGTTGTAATTTGTCTAGCTGAGAAAGTTATAATTATCATTAATACACAAGGATTCCTTTCTTACATCACGGAAAGTTTCCATTAAATCGAAATCACCATCAGGTTCCAAATTTTCTTCTTTTGACTTGCTATAAAAATTCAGTTTATTTTTAATTTCGGCATGTCAACTCGACAAATTACAATGCAAGAACATTTGATCATACTTTTTATCCGTTACGGTGGCAGTTATATTTGATAAATAGTTTTTCAGAACTTTTCGGAGACTGTTTTCATTGTCTTCCATGGAAAGGCACTGTAAAAAAGCCTTCACATCTTCAGTGGTTTCATATGCAAACCACAGATTTTCATGATTTTGAGATATGGAATCACTACATATGAAATAGAAAAATATTGGTCAAAATAATTTCCAATGCTTTTAAAACAGAAACAAATAATGAAATCCTACTGGTCAGCTTTCTTGGGAGACAAACTTGGTTCACAGTCTCCATTTGTCTGAAATGATTCATCAAAATTAAATCAAATCTTAAATAAAAACCTCTACTCGACATAATTATGTGCATCACCTTGTTTTTTGCATCCACTGCCTCCCACCATCTTTTCTCAACAACAAGTCGAGACGTAAAATGAGAAAAAGTCCAGTAACAAGACATGTTTCTATCTTTTCCCAACGGTCTCAAACCTCTAACAGATTTGACTTCATCTTCATGAAACTGAAAATAGACCAATCGATGAGTATAAACAATGCAAATACATTTTTAAGCATAATAAGTTTTAATACCTGTAAATTTGTCTTAAAATCTTCTTTTTCCTGCTCTTCTTTTTCTTTCATAATTCTAGACAATAAAATGTGGGTATGAAATGAAGAGGTAAATCAAATAACTACATTTACCATTTGATAGATGAAAATGGCATACCGTTCCTCTTCTAACTGCTTAGCTTTAAGTTTTTCTTCCTTAGCTTTCTGTAGGCTAAGACGCCGAGTGGATAACCTACTTTTTAACTCATCCTTATTCAGTGCCGTTTCTGAAGAATCATTTAATGCCAATGGTCCATAGAAGCTTTCTGCACTTAATTCTTCAAAAATAATCAAATTAAGATAACCAATGATATTTGTTCTTCTGGCACACTTAATATTACAATTAAATATTAAACAAACTTTGTTTAGCTGATGCGCTGGTCTCATTTTTAGTTTCATTCGAAGCGGCGTTATCAAGAGGCATCGTCTTTGTTTTGTTTTCCTTGCTGTCTTTACGCCTTTTCCCTCTATCAAACAATTGTAAATTAATAACTCAGTCAATTAGAGATTAATCATTCTAAACAGGTAATAACAGGTGACCTACCGCAATTGCGCTAAAGTTTCTTCAATTTTAGTTACATAATTTTGGATGGTGTAACATGTCAAAACGTTTGAGCATAGCTGGCAAATAATTTTTAATTTCTCATTTGGCTCAAGGTGGTGCAGCTCCTTATTGGGTTGAGAAATCCACTAGAATTCATTTAAATGCATATTTTGATTTTAACCAACATTTAATTGCATTTTGATTTGTAGTCAATTCTAAGATGCAACTTATTTTTAAACATTTTTTCTAGACAAACAGTGAGTCTTAAGATTTGAGCAAACACGGTAATATAAGATGTAATCATAATCACCTTTTCGGCTTCTTCAGACATATCCTTATGAGCATTTTTCTTTAAGTAAAGTCTAGTTAATTCCGCCGCAGAATATATCGTGATTGGCACATCTGACAGTGAAATTTCAGCTTCCATAAAGTCCTTTGAAAATTTACCATTGTAAATAAGCAATATAAATTACTTAATCAAAATTAATCAAGCATTAGTAAGGTGCTCTAATTAAATGTTTACCTCAGCTGAACAATCTTGGAGTAGAGTTTTCAACAAACACGCAAGAATGCTATTCAAGTAGAGAAATCCTTCAGATCCTTTCATGACAGCTTCCATCAGCAAAGCTAAATAATGAAGTAAACATGGCTGATAAATTACCCAAACAAACAAGATGACTTCATCATAATAAAATCCAGATATTGACTAACTTGTTGATACAATGATTGACTTGTCAGGCTGCAACACGTTGCGAAATGAACTTATGAACTGCATGATCATCGCTGCATCACCAAACCATTTATTTTCAAACCCTGAAGGCGTTTTCACTGGTGTGGGTGGTGGAAGTTGCTTTAATAAAAAAATGTTTTTCTAATAAATATGAGGAGCCTTTCAATAAGTAAGAATTTATAGAGAAAGAAAATGTCCCAGTACCTTTGTAAAAATTCCAACTACAGCTCCTGGGCTTGATTTACTATACATGAAAGTGAAACATGTTTTACTTCACTTATAAATAGGTTGCTTCTGTTTAAATTGTAAATCTGCTTACGCTGTAGTGGTGAAGTTTTTGAATGTAATCTTCTTTACCGTAGATGTACCAATGGAAGGCGAGGACCCAACATTAGATTCGACAGAAGCAATATTTTGCGATACGGTTTTAATTACGTTCTCCAAGTTCTTCAAAGAAGTTTTATTCATTTTTGTGACATTCTTGAGTTTATCTGCCTTCGTTTTACTGGAAGTGTTAATAACTAGATCACTTGTAGCACCGACCACTTTCTTCTCTCGAACAGGCGTATTATGGATGGCAAATTTATTTGCAGAAACAGGCGTTGGTTTCTTATTCATGTCAAATAAGGTGATTTGTTTCATCTAAAAACAACGCAAATGTTAGGTAACTATTATACGTAAATCAAGCAGATAACAAGCGGAATAGTAATTACTTTTTTATTGGGACTGCTACTTTTGCCTATGTTTTCTTTCCCACAGACTACAGACGAGAATTTTTCTTTCAGCTTGGGTTTGCATGGACTTGTTTTATCGCCAATTGTGCCTGCTTTTCCATCTTCGAGTCTTACTAATACCACTTCTGGTTCGAGGGGGAAACTTTTTAACAGCTTTGCCCATATTGGTGGAACTCCAGTTTTTGGAGAATTCGCGGGTTTTCCCAACTTCATTTTTTTCACCGCTGGCTGCAATGGGACACTTTTCAAAACTGCCTTGCTCTTGGGGGGCATCTTTGAATTTTCCGATTTTCGTTTTTCAGTCTTAAAAAATCAATCACATGAAATAAAAAGATTTATTCTTCAATAAATGGAAGCTCCATCAGTTTAAATTCATATTATCTATATAGATTTAGGTACATACCAGTGCACAATCAGGCTTTACATTTTTGTTTTGGTCAGACAAAGCTGGTTTCAGTGCAGGATGTTTTTTTCTCGGTTTTAATGGTTTTGAATTTATCACCCAACGCAAATGGCCAGATGAATCTTTTCCACACTTTGCATTAGCTTGAATGAAGGCTTGTATTATTTCGGTTGTAAGAGCAGAAGAAAGGCGTCTGCAAATAGTAACAAATATGTTAGCGCACTGTTAAAGCTTGAAAACGCTATCATTTTAAGCCAACTAGTTTACGTGCCGTAATTCTCTGGCAGGAACTCCCGTGACGATTTCACTTCGGTCAAAAAGCTTTACATTATAGGAATATTCACAAGACTGAAAAAAGAAAAGAAAAAACACTTGGTGTAAAATAAACCAACTGGATACATAGTTCAAAGTAGGTGATGATGCATCTAGAACACTTAAGACTTTACCTTTTCCAGTTTTTTAACAATCCTCTTGATCACTGTTCCATTGATTCTATAAAGATATTAATTGCAACTGAAGTATTAAACCTTGAAGGCAACTGAAGGCAGGAATAGTAAAAATACAGACCTACGTCTGTAAGACTAAACTGTCAAAATAAACCATGTTTTAAACATGTCCTTGTGTATTTAGAAAAACGTTCAACATATGCTTAAGATGGTTTTAATGTTGAAGTTTACATCTTTTATTTTATATTATTATTTTGAAACGTCCTCAGTTCCAATTCATTTCAGATCAGATTTGATAACTTTCCTTTGCCCAACCTGTCTTGATAATCAAAAGCGTACATGTAATGAATGGACAACTAACCTGTTTCCATCTTGAAATGTTCCAATCAATTGAACATCTTCTTTGGGACAATAGAATTCTTTAAAATGGTCGCAAATAAATAATGAGAGATCTTCAAGCGGAAGTTCACCTGAAAGCGAAATTATGTTAATGCGCATCAATTTCAAATCCGAAGAAGTAGAACGATGAGTTACACAATGCAAATCCAAATAGGCCTACTTTCATTCACAAGTTTCAAAATTGGCTTTTTTAGAATCGTAGACACCGGGCTACGTTTAGTTCTCTTAGGAGAAACAGCCGCAGGACCCAACATTTTTAACACTAGTTTTAAGAGTTCAAAACTTAATATTAACCGGCCAAATTGAACACAAATCGACTACGAGACACGAGGATTTTTCAACACTGGAACATTGGCGGGAACTGCACCGCATGAAAAAGAGATATAGTTCAGCGCCAAAATATTTGGCATATTGGCGGGAACGACAACAGAGACCCCTGGAGGATTTCAGCCTGCCTGGACATTATCACTACATTGCCACCAGTGGCGACACTAGCATGTTACAAGTTGCATAGGTGGCTGGCAGATGCATTGGAAATCAATGCATTTTGCCCGCCTTCAACGCCGTTTAATCCGCAATTACACAATGGACCTTATTTATCCGCAACATATCTGCATAAAAGCTTAATTTTTCAAAAAATTCAACGTTCCGATTTGTCTCGCATGGGTCAGCACATGCTACCAACGTCCCCTAGCAGTGAAGTACATTAATTTAAAAGTCCTCCAATTGGGATTCCTCGGGTCGAATGTACTATGTATCCCAAGTAAAACGATAAATTGTTTTTGTGTTTTTTTTTAGTTAGTTTTTGTTAAGAAGAAGCTTCCAACAAATGATTGCAAGGATCAGAATTAAGCCGTGCAGCTTGTAGAGTGTAGCAAAAAGGCGTATGGCATATCTTTCTTCCATCAGCTGCTTGATATGAGTGTTTATCTAATCCGCTGTACCGCAGTGCGTGGAACAATCCGTCAGTTGTTTGCAGGACGCTATTCGCTGAGGTTAAATTTGATAAGGAATTTGATTCCGGTAAAAATGCCTGAAAGTGGAATTAGAGCCGACTGGGATATGCGCCTTTATTCGCCCGAGGATATTCCTAACCAAGTAAAAGACCTCATTGACCGCAGCAGGCAAATTTACGACAAAATAGCCAGCGTTCCAGACTCTGAAGTCAATTTTGACAACGTCATCAAGGCAAGGACCATGCACCAAGGGCATTCTTAATCCTTGCAGTTTTTTTTGACAAATAATATTAAATTCAAGGACGCCCTGCAGATAGTTTGATAAATGCAATTAGTTATATAAGATTAGTGAACCAATACATGTATTACGATTATTAGATAATTCACCAGCATTCAATAAAATGTGGTTTCTATTCATTAATAACATTGCTCCAGCAAATCTGCACTAAAAAGCCAATGGAAATCAAGTTATCCTTTGAGAATTTGGATGCAGCTATAGAATTATGAAATTGCATACTGATCCATGAACACTGTGCATGTATATGATGCGTTGTTTTGCATCAAAATGTAGTTGCATGAAGAAGATTAAACTTGAAAACTAAAACAGAGAAAGCCCTATATAGATGATATCCATGTAATATCTCTGACAATGCACAAGTCACTGCTGAGCTAGAAGCCAGTGGTCATCTTGAATACTTGTACTGTTCTAGGAGATTACTTCTGGAGCAATAAGCAGGAGGTGGTGCAAAACATTTCTGTCTTGTAACTTTTATTACACCACTTGATTGAAACTCAAAAAATTAAAGTCCATGCTTTTGTGGTCCATACTATATTTGTACTGAAAATCGAGATCAAGCCAACTTTTGCTCTATGCGAGGTTACTGTCCTCGTTGAGCTAGTCTTGGGACACCTGCAGATACAGATTCCATATCCTTTGATAATTCGATTAATATTTGCAGTCATTCCGTGTAAGGTTCGTTACCGGTCATTCAGGTCAGGAAAAAAAACTACAATGCTACCCTATTACTGTCAATAAGTATTGCAAAGGCCATGGCAATCGAGTTGTAGACAAGGGTTACATTATATACAATTGCACACTTAGGTTTCGTGCTAGGGTGTTTCATTTCAAGTACTCGTAGAATAGTGACAATAGACACGTTTTTACACACAAAGAACATTCGCTACATAAAAACAACAGTGAATGTAAAAACGGATAACTTATCTTATTTGTAGAATTAACTTTGAATGGCACAATTTTAAATTTGCTTCTGCAGCCATTATTAACAGCAGGACGTTTTACTTGCAGGTCTTAGCAAATATTGAGCGTGATTATTCTACGTTAGAATCGCCTCTGACATTTCCTCAGCATGCATCCA
Organism: Rossiulus vilnensis; assembly: GCA_034700785.1. NCBI lineage: Eukaryota > Metazoa > Arthropoda > Diplopoda > Julida > Julidae > Rossiulus > Rossiulus vilnensis. Next base: position 19,367 of record JAQIXS010000385.1, on the reverse strand, counting down.
CTGACAAGGTACTACGAGAAGCCAGTACCGAAGCGTCGAGGCAATTGGAAGAATTTGATGTTGAAATGAGGTAAAGCTTGTGGAATGATCCAAAAATAGGGAAAGTATGCTCTTCAATAGCTTATAGATGTTTGTATGGGTTTTAGTATGCGAAAAGATGTGTTTGACAAGATTCTGGCATTTCAAAAAAAGACCAATTTGGATGACCTGGAAGCAGAAGCCAAACGATACGTTGAAAGAAAGATTAAGCTTGGAATGCGAAATGGTGAGCGTGCATTGTGCATGGAATCATAATCTGAATGACAAATACTAACTGGCAGCATTATTCTAGGCTTGCATTTGGCCGATGACATTAGAGACGAGATCAAAGCGATCAAGAAGCGAAAAAGTGAGTTAAGCATCACCTTTCAGCGCAACCTAAATGAAGAGAACAAGGTACTGGAATTCTCAGAAGAAGAACTGGCAGGCCTCCCCAAAGACTTTTTGGAGACATTGGAAAAGGTTAGCTAGGATTTAGGAAATATCGCCATGTTGGGTTGAGTTGCACTAGAAAGGTACAATTTATTATTAATGTTACAGGTGCCTTCTGGAAAGCTGAAAATTACTCTGAAGTATCCTCATTTTTTCCCGGTTGTTCGTAAAGCGAGTAATGAGCAAACCAGGCTCAAGATTGAGACTGCCTTCCACTCAAAGTAATATACGCAACATCTTGATAACAACTGATTTGTTATTTCTTATTAATACAATCCATGTTTTTAACAAGTTCAATGGTTGCTTTGCAGATGCATGGAGGAAAATACACCACTATTAGAAGAGCTTATAAGACTACGACATAAAGTGCGATTTTGCAGAGAAAATTTGTTAACGTGATCTTATAATTTAATTCTAATTTTCGTTTTTTTTTTCCCATAGCAAGCCAACCTTTTAGGATACCCAAATCATGTAACCTTTATTACAGAGCTCAGAATGGCTAAGACTCCCGAAGCAGTGAAGAAATTCCTCGAAGAATTGGCCGAAAAACTCCGTCCATTGTGGCTTAACGAAAAAGAAATTATGTTGAAATTCAAGGAGGAAGAGGTAACGTAAACAATGACTTAAGCTGGACAGCAAGGACTCATTTTAGAAAATTTGATGCCATTTTACTGCATTGATTTCCAAAATTTAGTGCAAAGAACAAGGGAGAAAATTCGATGGTTGTCTGAATTACTGGGATTGCCGCTATTATATGGCCATGGTGGAAGAAAAGCTTTATGCAGTCGATCAGAATAAGCTGAAAGAGTATTTTCCGATTCAAGTAGTAACAAAAGGTTTGCTGGAAATATACCAGGTTTGTGGTGGTCACACTTATTTTCATGATGATGCGAAATTTACTAACAAGTGACAAATGCTTACTATGTTTACACAATATTATGTAGGAACTTCTAGGCGTAACGTTTACAGAAATGGAGAATGGGGAAGTGTGGCATGAGGACGTTCGCATGGTGAGGTTACTTTTCCCCAAAAACTGACTATTTAAAGGACATGTCATGAAATATTTTCTTTAAAACGCAGTTTAGAGTAAATGATGCAAAAGACAATCAAATGTTAGGCTACTTCTTCTTGGACCTTTTTCCTAGAGAAGGAAAATTTGGCCATGCTGCTGTGTTTCCACTTCAGGTTAAAAAATTAGAATAACTTCTGTGGCCAATGCAAAGAAATGATAGTGATTTTAACTAGCTTGCATTTCTCAAATAGCCCGGTTGCATTGGTTCTGACGGAAGTCGACAAGTAGCAGTTGCAGCTATGATGGCCAATTTCACAAAACCCACGAAAGAGAAGCCATCTTTGTTGGATCACAAGGAGGTTAGATGATGTCAGTATTTTGTTGTTTTTTCGACCAACGATTTCAGTCAATTTTTTCTTTTGAAAAAGGTTGAGACGTACTTTCACGAATTTGGTCATGTGATGCACAACATGTGTGCACAAGCCAAATACGCCTTGTTCAGTGGGACCTCCGTAGAGCGTGACTTCGTTGAAGCACCGTCGCAGATGTTAGAAAACTGGGTTTGGGAAAAAGAACCTTTGCTACGCATGTCTGGCCATTATAAGGACGGAAGTCTTTTACCCGACGAAATGATCGAGAAACTAATCAAATCGCAGGTTGCTAATGCTGGCATCTTTAATTTGCGTCAGATTGGTCTTGCAACATTCGATCAGTACATCCACACATTAGAAAAAGTGATAATGCATACCTTTGTTGCATTTTTTTTTTTTTTGCAAAGTTCAGCCGAGGTTTTTGTACAACTTGAGTTCTCTTCCCTTAGGCAAACACACAAGAACTTTTCAATCGATTATTTAATGAAATCACTGGAATTCCTGCAATTGATGGTACCAATATGCCCGCATCTTTTGGTCACCTTGCAGGAGGCTATGATGCTCAATATTATGGCTACCTCGTAAGTGTACTGGGGGAGGGGGGAAGAAAATATCATATTTTGTACTTACCATAAACATGCATTAGTTAGTGGAAAATATTTCTAAGTGTAGGCAAGAAAAACGCTTCCTCCCTTGAACTAACACGGTCACTTCTTATTTGCAGTGGAGCGAGGTTTTCAGCATGGATATGTTCTATTCTCGCTTCAAGAAGGAAGGCATCATGAATCCTGAAGTCGGCATGGATTACCGTCGATGTATCTTGGAACCTGGTGGCTCTGTGGTGAGTATTACTCTGGCTAGTCTGAAATGTTTAGAATAAAAGAGATGACTTCTTTATTTCTTGCACCACAGGATGGTACAGAAATGTTAAAGAATTTCCTCGGTCGAGAGCCCAAGGTGGATTCTTTCTTACGCAGCAAAGGACTCACCGTTGATTAATGTTGTTAGAGGAGCAAAAGTTGGGTTTGAAGGTGCTTCTGTATTAGTGGCGCAACCATGTTATACAAGGTGCAGCCAGGACTAAGAGGGAAATCCCATTGTCAAATTAGAAATTGGTCTACTCAGAACATTTGTCTGTACTGAGTAAACAACTTATAATTACACCATATATTACAAAGTTGCACCACAGAAGCGTGAAGTGTGGAAGCATCATAATGCAACTTCTGATAACTTACCGTTAATTTTATGCAAAACATAACATAATTAGTTTTGTACTCATGAATAACATTTTTTGTTTATTAATAAAGGGAATTACAAAAAAAACGGTATTAAAAAGGAACGAATTATATCTTGCGACTAGTATCACTCGATCGATAAATAAAACGAGTGGGAGTATGTGCATAGGAGATGGAAATGAAACGTGAAATGATGGACATACTTCTTGAAGCCATGGCAGGACACAAGCTTCAAGAGAATTGCACATTGATACTGGCACGAGTGAAAAACTACAGTTTTTGAGGAGAATCTTGAGCTACTCGTTCGCTGCAAAAATACTAAAGCCGAACGCACTAATCACGAAGCAGATTGAACTCTGTCGTATACACTAGTTCTTAACTGAAGCACACAAGGCACAAGTCCCAGCTAGCAGATACTTAACAGAGCTTCCACGCACTCGCCAATACGCCGCACTTCAAAGAGAGCAATCTATAATTGAATCTGTCCTCAGCGAAGACCACTGTACAATCTCAGAACAGGTACTCTCGTAACTACCAGAAGCAGCATCCACAAAAATGGGATTTACTTGCACAAATCAGAATGCAAGGGCGTTTGAGCGCCTACCGGAATGCATTCCTGATTTTGTCAGAATGGGGCTCCAGATAGATAGGAACCACATTGTCAGGCTTGAATTTCCTGCGGAGAGAAATCTGTGTCGATTATTTTGCAGAAAGAAGGCCAAACAGAAACCAAAATACAAGTGAAAGCGTACGAATAAGTCGAATGTGGCACGCCAACTATCATGAGAGGATTTTTCTTCATGAAAAGACGCCACATTCCTTTGTGAAAGCCTCTGCCATCCAGATCCCAGATTCGGAAACACTGTTATTCAAATATTTAAAATGACACATGATGCAATTTACACGACTGAAGAATGTTTTAAAACAAATGATGGTTTGAACACTAGCCTTAGCAACATGCAGCCACGTGGTGAAGTCCTTTGGCGTGTCCATTTTGATAAACATTATATATGGTTGTCCCTGTTGCGAAGAAGATTTGAAAATCAAACATTAACACACAACACCGCACAGTACTTTATATTGCTCCATTAATTTGTTTTCTAGCTTTTGGTCGTTTTTAGTCAAAAATTAGCTTATGCCATCACTACAAGATAGTTGGTACATTTACAGTCACAGGAGTATTAAAATTCTCCATAACAAATACCCACTTCTGTGTCTGGTATGAATCCCTCTTCGCAAGGAGATTTGCTATGATCGAGAACAGTTGCCTTTTTCATCAGATCTTCAATTACTGCTTCATAGTTATCTTTTTTCAAGCTATTGACAGTCGAAATAAATGTTGAGTGCACAAGTCCAACTTGTTTTTTCAGAGTAAATAGAGTAGCCAATCCTTTACCTTTGAATGTTTTTCAGTTTTACGTGAGGTTGTGTGTTAAATGAATGTTTCTTAAAGTAGACATCCTGGAAATACGAATTCATGTTTAGTCCAGATGAGCCAAAATGATATGTACGAGACACATCGGGGACTATACACTCCCGATTCTGTCGAATGTCGGGCAAACGCATCCACATGTCCCAATCCCACATCTAGGAAAATAAAGAGACAAACATCTTTAGTACCAATTAATAAAAAAGTGGTGAAAAAACATGATTTCAATATAAAAAAATACTTTTTCAGGAGTAGGCCACCGGTGTTCCAACTCATCCTTATAAAGACTTCTCTTCAATATCCAACCGAGTCCTGGCATGGTTTCTACTCTATATAAAAGGGACGGATCTTCGCTCGTATGTTCATAACCCTTAAGATAGTCATGAAAACCATTTTATTAGTATACCCTCATCATTATGAAATCAGTAGTATGTCTTGGCATTCATTTTGCAATTTACCTGATCATTCCATGCAGAAATGCAATAGACGGTCTCATCTTCCTCCATCAGAGGAATAGTTTGGTTAAAATAGCTATATAAAATTGATGAAAACTAGTATGAAATAAGTAGCAGGAAATAAATGTTTACTCACACCATACGTTCTAATAATAGCTAAGAAACCGGACAGTACCTAAAAAAATCCAACGAGACATCTAAATCCTCTTCAATGATAATTGCATATTTTGCATCCTTGAAAACACATATCACGTAAGTAAAGACCACTAATTTTTTTTTCAGAAAACAACAGCATACTATGTTTTGGTAATCTTAGGTGGAAAAACATTCCCCAAATCAAAGCTATTTATCAAGCGAGACAAGTCACACTTACAGGGAAAAGATTAAACGTTGCTGTTAAAGAAGCTTTGTAATGTTGTGAGATTCTAGCATTTTTGGCACCAATAGGAGTGTGTTGAATTCCTCTCAAGCCAAACAGCTTTGTGACTTCTAAGGGTTCTTCGAAATATCCATCAATAAATACAGTAACCATATTGCTGTTGGCACCTTGGGCAGACAGTAAAGACTGCAGCATCCTGCATAAAGAAAAGAGCAAAACATCAATGATGATTTCAATGATGAATTTTACATACTGGCAAAATGATCGTTACCTATAGAGATAATGTGGACGATTGCTTGCAATAATGGCAACTGGAACATCATATACCAGAGTATTATATATCTGTAAATTTAATGTATAACAATTGCAATCAATATGAAGTCTTGTAAGAAGTAACGCAATTACTGACACGGTTATACGTACAGGTTCTGGTTTGAACACAACAGGAGCTGGGTCAGTACAACTACACACGCTGCCATAACCTTCGATGCGATTGCAAAACGCCTGTCTGCGGTTATTTTCATCTGTATCTGGCCAATCGCACTCACTCTCTATCATAAAATCATTACTATAAGCACGTATGCAAAGTAAAGATAATATTCACCTAACCGAGTATATTACCCTCCATAGAAACCAGTGGGACGTTGGCTCGCAGTAGAACAGGTGCACCCCAAGTGTTAAATTCTGGAGATTTGCTGTAGCTTTCCCCGTACATCTTTCCTAAACGTAAAGCGCAGCCACTTAATAAATTAAAACCTAACATTCACTTAACAACTAGACGACAACGAAGTTTAAAGGTTTACTGACCTCCCTTCTGGGTCACCATAGCCCACATATCCCTCCAGCCAATAAGATTAGCTTTACGGCTTCCTAAACGCTTTAGTAAATCTCTCGCTTGTTGTTTCATTTGAAAAGTTCCTTCATCCTAACATCCATTACAAATAGATTAAGAATAACGCACCAAAGAGGTAATCCTTAATTATTCAGTCTACATACCTTAATGCAAAAGACCAGGATTCGCTTGTCCGATACCATATTCAGAAATAGGGCCATCGCTTCGTCTTCATGCGGAGAATAAGTATCAAAAATTCGTTGTGCCATTACACTGCCAGTCGCTTGATTTAGAATAAGGGCATGAACTCCTCGACCTCTATTCGGCTCAGAATCTTCCAATATCTATGTGAAAACCAGACAACACGAGTGATTCATAAATTGGAGGTCCATTGCTATTTTTTTTGATCAGGCTACATAAAGAACGTATCTTTTCTTCTGTGATATTAAATAGCACAATTAATAAGCAACAAAATCAGCATAAGGTCCCATCCCAATTAAAAAATAAGCAGGCAAGAGGCTGACCGTGGTGCCATCTACAATGACTGAGACTTTTGATTGACTCGATAGCACTTCCACTACGAGAGTCTTTGGCAAGTTCTCTCTCAATCTCAAGTCGTTCCTCCGTTTGTCTAAAGCAGAAGAGGATTCTGTTCCTATAAGATGTATTGATAGGGGTGAAGCTATGCATAACTTCAAAACTACATTTGACTTGAGTTTCCTCAAATAAACCTTCTGTTCAAATTATTTCTCACCAGAGTCATCGCCATCAGATTGCAATTTCCGCGTTGTGTCAAGAATAAACATCACGTTGACCAGCACCGTTAACAACAAAACCACAACAAGAGTGCCCTAAAAAACAATTTTAGACAATTATAATCAAGTGCAGGGGAAAAAATAGACTAAAATGTTCAAAACGTTATTTCCAAATCTTCGGACATTTCAAGTGATGGACATAACTATTAGCATCACCTGAAAGATTTTGGTGAAAACTTTGCCACGGGAAAGGTTTCGCCACTGAAACGGATGGCCAGAATGTAAATAAGCCATTTGCTTCTTCGGATGAAAAGGTGTGACCCGTGGGGTTTGTTTCCATTTTTCCATGATGTGAAACTATCGATCTGTTGGCTTCCTCGGTTGCAAAATTTTTGGACCCTGCATGGGGCTCCTGAAATTAGGCAAATACAATAACATGGATTTCTGTACATTGTAATTGTAATTTCACTTTGCCCTATATACATGGGTCGAGGCACAGAAACACCTGTAACAACGATCAGACATACTTGGTATGTCTGATCGTTGTTACAGGTACAGATACTGTAGAACAGAAGTCAAAAAAAATATGCCCGCAACGCGATTTTACAACTTGCAATGGCAAAGAAATTCGTACAATCAAATCAGCAGTTTAATAGAAAAACATTAAAGGAAATGAAATGGCTAGCCAAGAAATTGTGATTTTAAAACATTAAAGCCATGAGTGGATTATGGTCAAAGTTAAGCAGGTACAAATGATACAAATTTAACCTCTGTATCAAGCTCAAGAAATGTGTGGCATGTAGGGTATGTCTAAACCTATATTACAATAAAGGTGAAAAATGAAAAATGCAAGCCATGCCTATACAGGAACCGTAGGCCTAACCCAGAAGTGTTCTTACGTTAATAATGAATATGTAAGGCCTACCTTGGAGCAGGGTCAGGTCACGTTTGTTCGCAAAAATTTACGGGTGATAATCTGCAAACAGTGAGCTTGCAGTCCAAGATGGGTGTTGTAGTTAAATCATGACTCAACGTTTATTTCTAGCTAGCAGCAATCCACCCAACACTTTCTTCCATTTTCATCCCTTTCATTTGACATTCATCTAAGAAAGCTGCAGCAAACAATCTGGGTTAAGCATTGAATTTTAGGGTGGATTGCATATACACTATAGTACACTGTACATGTACTATATAAATTCAGGGCGAATGCAGTAACAGTTGTTTACTATGTGATGATAACCATGGGCACCTTTTTCCTTATTAAAAATACATGCAGAATTCTAAATTAAAGAGTATTGGAGAATTTATCAAACATTCCATCAACATACTGTCTATTAAGACAAATTCACAAAAGCAACCAACCTAAAAATAGCTGGACAAGACAAAACTCAGTAGCAGTCAATCATCTATTATAACTTTATAACTAGGTCATCAAAAACAAAATAATGGTTGAGTAAATAGTAGATTATTCAAAAATTTCGCAATCGTAATTACAACAACTACATGCTGAAGTACAACTTTTCTACCTTAATGCTCAAAATACTGCTGGTATTTTCACAAGCTTTGTGAACATGCACATATCATGCACATTTTGATAATACTACATTTATGGACAACAAATTGCACAGACATTTCAAGAGCGATTCTTTGAATGAAAAGTATCGTGCCTATGAATAAGAATGCATCTATTGTTATATCTTCCACTGAAATACTACCAAAATTCTAGGTCAATTTGTAAACGATAGCAAAATGTAAAAGATAAGAAATTCTAGGTCAGTCTGGGCCAATTTGTCATCCAAAATAATGCAATAAGAAAAATCGTGTTTGCTTGGTTAAATATCTAAGACAGAAAGGCAAATCCTTACTAATTTTCCACCTTATTCTTTTGACAAATTTTAAAATAAAACTGAGGCACGCTATCTTTTGTGCTTAGAATGAAAAGCCAACCCTGATCTTCATTTTTTTTGTATTTGGTAAATGTTCCACTAATTTTCCGACGTGCTTTCTTTTGTAAAATGTATACACAGACCTAGTATTTCCACCTCAGTGAATTGTTACTCACACATTTATTCCATTAGTAAACAGATGCTAAGATATGCATAGCTGTGCATAAATCGCATTTTCAAAGCAATCGTTTCTGAAACCAGGAAATATGGTAACAAATTTAAAGGATGAAAACCTGGTTTCTACCCTAATTCTAGCATCAGCCTGGCCTACGCAACCACTGTCTCTACAATGAATGAAAACGAAAACGAAACGTTTCCAAAGTCAGAGCTCTTGACAAGTACACCATTTTTTCACCACCAACGCCCACTTGTTATCAAGATAAAAAATACACCTACATTAATTGACCTACCCTACTTTACTATCAGTAAATGACCTAATTGGACAAGCATTAACCGAGGTGGTTTGCACATGACTATGTTGACAAATGTTGCTTCCAATTTTAATGACAGTACCCAATTCTGGGCCGCCCATTTATCAATGGAATGTGCGCGCCTGCAACAACTCAAAATAATTAAAACCCTCACAAATGCAAAGCTAGAACTGTGAGCTTGCACGATTTTGATAGGTGATAAACTTCTTGTATAAAATGCAGATTAATATTTGTCAAAACTTGAAGTGATTGGTTGCAGACTTCTAACGCTTAACATTGATAAATAAAAGTCATAAGTTAAACTGCTGAGATTTTTAATTTAAATGACAAGCCTATGCGAAAGAGATGATTCTGTAAATTGTATTCAGTAAACGGAGCAAATGCATCTTCAAAGAAAAAACCCGTTAGTTTTGTTGAATTTATGAATTTCATGGTCATGTTGTAGAAACATCTCACTAGAAATGCAGGCTCATGAGATTATATGAATGTTCAGGAAGTATTTGCAGACAGGTAGATTCTAGGACATTAGATAAGAAAAATGCTTTAACCTTCAGTTCGACACCTGCATAAAACAACGTACCTCCAACGAATATAAACATGCGTGGTAGGCTACTGTGGAGACCTGAATTTACAATGCTTTGAATGTAAGTTTGAAATATTTGTAAAAGTAGGAAAAAAGTATGATGTTATATAATTGTCACCCAGGTAACCAGATGTGACGCTATTAAGTAGTAATATAGGCTTATGTCTTATTTTATTTACGTCCTCTCCATAATTATGATCCCAGCCAAAGCTAGATAACACGGAAGTATAGTAGCCTCAATCTTGAGGTCATGACTTCTAAACTCATCATAACAATAGTTTACAAGAATGCAGGAATTATATTTCTTCATGGGTTATTGTCACAGGCACACCCATTTAATTGGTTTTCCATACTTAGATTGGAAATACTTGCAAATGTAATACAATTAGAAAATTGTAATGTAAATTCTCTAAATTATCAGAAAAAACACCATTTTAATTTTATACATTTGGTCATATATAAGCCCAAAAAAATACTTCATAAAGCGTTTTCACTAACTAAATCGGTCAAACTGAAGAAAATGGCACAAACATCAATAAAATAAAGGGTGAAGATGAGTCGGAAGGCATCACTACACTCCTCTCTAACCTGCAGAAGAATACTTCCGTATAATGGACACATAAATTAAAATCACAGATTGTGAGATAATAGGAAAAGATGACACTAATCGTCCTGTTATCATATGAAAAGATAAATAGGTTCTATTATTCGGATCATGAAAGAAAGCATTCTATTATAGGCTCTGATCGAATATTAGTCTCCATGTCAATCTGGACATTTCTTAATTTTACAGATAAAGAGTATTCCGATTAAACTAAGATAATAGCAGCACAAGCATAAACTTACCTCATTCCTAAAAACGTCAAATAAAACCCGTCCCTCTCACTCGCACATAATTAAAAATAACTATGAAACGAGCAAAAGATTGCACAGCCTTCTACTCACACGGATAAAAGAGGTACTAAAAGGATTCCAGGTGGCGCCACTGCCGCCACATCACAGAACTTTTTTTTTTGCAACAGCGAGCTCTTCCAAATATCAAAGCAGACGGTTTTGCCTTGATGTCCGAAGTTGACAGTCAAACTTGACTTTTTTTTTGCGTCGGAATGCAGATGGAAACAAGAAACCTAAATTGAGAATATAAAATTGCAAACACGTTTTGCAGCTGTGCCGCTTAAACCGCGAGTGCAATTCAAACTCAACGATAATGGAGCAAGTTGAGCAACCGACTGAGAGTCAGCAGAAAATCAGAAAACATTTGGTAAGGGTCAAAGATCACCTGAGGTCACGGCAAACTTGTATTTGAATTGAGGTACGGCGTATCATCTCTCCTCTTTCCGTGGTTTACTTGAAATAATCTTTCACCTTGCGCTAGTAAACGAACAGAAATTCTTGGCTTTAATTGCAGTGTACCCAGAAATGCCCGTGCACAAGGAGAATCATTTGGTCATTTGTAGTTTCGATTAGAATGTCAAATTAATGGGGTTTTTTTAAATTTCAGGCAGCTACAATAATTGATGATCATCATACAGATGTTGGAATGTTTCAGTTTGAAGACAAGCTATTTATTGTTCTTACTCAATTTGAAAAAATTGGGACTCTGGTAATTTTATGGTTTACTGCCATTTTTCATCTAATTTTTGGCACCTTTTAATTTTTACAACTGCCAATCTCACCTCTCCTACATATAATGTTAGGAAATCAACAGGTGTCCTTTTGATGACTCAATAGAATATTCTCTATTAACTGCAATGTCAAATGTTTACATGTAGTTTTTAAAAGCTTACATGTATATCATCGACATCATCATATTTTCATTAACTCTTAACTTGAAATTGATTACTTAAAATCATACGTATTTATTTTAAAATTTAGGTTGTGGTAACACCAGCTAAAGGCATATCAGATTCCTCCAATCCAGTCTATCAAGTCAAAGTATTATTTGGAATAGATGAGGTTTACATGCTGATTACCATTTTTCTTCTTCACAAACGTTTCTCTGATAATTTACACACATTTCACATTTCCAGGTCGAAACCCATGCTTTTGCAAGATTTCTGGCTTCAAAACTGAACTTATCTCAGCCACTTCTACTTGGATTAGCTCTCAAAGAAAAAAAAATGTCGGCATCATCAGCCCAGAAAGTTGCAAATTCAATCTTAAATGGTATCACGCAAATGAGCTGATGGTTATTTTCATATTGCATATTGTGTTATTAAACAATCTATGAATTTACGAACGTACCTTACTTTGAGATGTGCCAACTTCTTGTCATGTCTGATGCCTAATCGGAATAAAATTCCAACTCTATGAAAACCATAGACGAGTGAAATAAACCTACATTAATTCATCATGTTATTTTCTTTAATGTTTTTTTCTCAATTCAGACTTTCAAAACATTTTCATTGACATTTTGTGTATTTTACATTACCATACATGGGTTTAAATATGTTTATAAAACTTCAGGTGATAGACAAACGTGATGGAGCTTTTCAACAAAATACACAAACGTAAAAATGACTTAAGCTGATTTACAATATGATACACATCCTATAAAAATAACGAAATTTATACAAAGTCAAGACTTGATAAACGTGGACACAAATGATTTGGGACTGAAAGATTGATAAGCATTTTCGTTGGCAAAGCTTAACTATCTGAACTAACCAAATGTAATGATGTAATTTTAAATATTTGACAAAAATTATTCAACTTCCAGGCAATATTTGAATATCTTTTTTGGTTGTCCCAACTGATAATAAATAAAACACAAAAGTAAATTCACAAGTTACAATTATTGTTTTCCAAAACATTTTGAAACCAAAAATGCCACCAATGACATTTCCTAAGTTAAAATTGCCTATCAGGTCAAACATTACCATATTTATTCTATTAAAAAGAGTCAGATGTATAAACTATTAGGTACAAGATTTAAGTTTTTATTCTATAGCTCATGTGCATTACATGTTCAAAATAATATATTTTATAAAATGTTTCATTGCAGTTTCTTGGAATGCATAATGCACAGTAGACAATGAATTATTTATAAAAAAATTTAGGTTTTAATTAAAATATCTCTCTCCTGACAGTTTTTTACCTCGTGTTTACGTGATTGCAGTTTCTGCAATAAGTTTTAATGGCAATAATGAATGGAATACTGATACCAAAATCTCATTCCATAATCATTTACAAAGCTACTAGTCTTATACATTTGTTTTGGAATTGTCCTTCATTAATGATGTTAATGAATGGCAGTGATGACCAAATACACCCCGCACATACACACATTCATTTGCTTCATATTAAACAAGATTCACACAGTTTATGATTACTGATAATAAATAATTATAATCTTTTTGTGAGCTACACTGAGTATATGCCAGTTCTAACTTGTGGTACACAGGATTCTTGTTCATATGTTACAAATAACAAGCACATTATACAAAAAAATGATTGTGACTGTACATAATATTTTGTACACTATAACTTATTTAAAAATGTTTCTTATTACATGAGGGGTCGGCATTTTAAATAGAGGGAGGGAAATTTCATGGTTTCTTTCTGTACATTATTGGGACATAATATAACATCCTTGTGATGGGCTTGCCGAAGTTTCCAATTCTTGAAAATGCATCAGGAATATGGTTTACCTGCTAGAATCTGAATCTTGTTCAATTTCTACTTTGACTGCCCCATCTTTTCTGCGTTTATGCCTGTAGCTGTGTTCACGTTCCACAGAGCCTGCATCAATAAGACATTAGAAAATTATTTCATTGAAACAAACACTAAGGAAATGGGATCATCACATTGCAGGTTCTAAAATGCGACACATTTGCTCATTTTCTCAGAACATAACTACCACAACCCATATTGATACATAATTGTATAAATACAGAGAATATGTATAAATAAGGTATATTTTTTATATTGAAAAAATGTCGTTTATAGGTGGTAACAGTCAGGCTAACCCAAGTTTTCTGTGAAACCGAGCTATGATGTTTCCTTACACAAGTCCAGTAACGATTAAATAAAATCCTAACCTGGAAGAGGAGTGTGGACTTCTACTTTAACTTTTGTAGTAGCTGTTACTTTTGTAGTAATACCACCATGCATTTGCATGTGGCTTTTAGATGATGAAGGAGAAGAACTGTCATCAGATGAACTTGAATGCTAATAATAATAATAAAAAAATAAGTCATCACAATTTAAACCCTGTACTTGCCGAATTATTGTGTAAATTTAAATTTTCACATCGCGCCATAAACCTACATTGTGTTTAGAGTGGGAAGAAGGTTGAGCTGGGAACGTTGTTGTTTCAACCACTACTTCTGGCTGTACAATAATTTCGTGGGACGAATGCCATGACGGTGGTTCCTCGGTGATGGTGGTCAAAGAATTCTCAGAGTTTGTGCGTGGATGAACCCGCTTGTTGAAAGCACTTTTGAAACCTTTTGAACGTTCCCGCTTTGGCGAAGGCTCAGGAGTCGGGGTGGCTATCCTGTCTGGGTCATCTCTTGGAATAACCTAGAAAACAAAAAGGAACTGTGATCCCCGAAATTGTTTGTTAACACAAACTATTTGAAGGTTTTGTAAAGTTTCTACCATACCTCTGGTGTTGGTCCCAGTAGTGATAAGACTACGGGAAGGAGTAACAGACCATTGAGGAGACCAATAATCATCAACGCAAAGAGGACACAGAAAAAATATCTACAAATTAAAAATAAATTGCACTTAAAAACTGAATTTTATCCGACAGATTGCCAATGAAAATGTCATGATTTGATAAGGAAATATCAAATAAATGTACGTTTTCCTAATTAACAACTGCATAATATTAGTAGTAACACATTGATCATACTGCATTTAAAAACTGTCAAAACGGATGGCCATCTGATTGAATTCAATGTTTCTATTCTGAATGGCTTTCCATACAAATCCTGCTTGCACAACGAAAATGTGGGAATATAGTTAATAGAATTTTCATCTTTATTTTTATAAATTTTCCAATTAAAATGATGTGACAATATAAGCGCAATTGCGTGTATTTATACATGCACATGTATATGCAAAGTTTTATATACATATTTACGTTTACATTATAACATCGAATTCTTAATGATTTTTCATAATTCAAGGAGCTACATGTATTTCTCAAGCTCTGATTGTCGGAATGTGGTAGATGCTATAAACCTGGCTATCTCAAAAATACTTTTTTCATCCCCCTCCCCCTTATTTTTTTAATATATTCTTACATTTTATTAAGCTGCAAGACTTCATATTTTGAAGTCAACCAGTTATAATCGAACCGGCATTTTTCTATATCCACAAACGAACACGCGCACGTGCACAAAAACGTTTCCCGGTTTCGGATCCAGGCCAATGATGCTTGTCTGGCATCATTACCCCAGGAACCTTAATTTTGTTCTCTCCTTATTTTCGGATTCCGACCTTCACTCGAAGGTGTTTGTTGTTTAAGTGAAAAGAGTTTGCGTAGGGTAGCACTGCTCAGTTTCCTCCCCCCAATACCCCTGCAGGTCAGCACATGCCAACTGCTCGGACCAGGAGTGCATAATCTGCAAATGGCAAGGTGGGTGGCCAACATCCAGAGCTGGCCGATGCATCAACAAATTATGCACGGAGGAGGGTTGAGGGGGCAAGCAGGCCATTTCCTCAAGTCCCTCTGGCTTATTCCCCTTTGTCCTGCCTCGCCTCGCCTGCCTTCCATCTTCGGCGCTTTCACCCCTGAGGGTTGCGTCGGAAACGAAACGCAGAGAAAGGAGAATAAAGAGAAGAAAAAAAAACCAATCCGACATTGGCTTTTCGCACGGTGAAATCGCCTAAAAATGCTTGTCAAATGAGAAAAACTGCAGCAAATTGTGACAATTTTGGAGGAAAGGGGGTGAGCGCCACCCTGTCCAATTTCAGTGGATTTCAAATGCTCTCCATGAATGACACCATAATGATGCAATCAGAGTTGCTCTCAAATAACAGGGTATCATCCCCCTTCGAGGGAAAAGTTTCCTCTAGCTAGCAAAAAAAAAGCTTCATTTTTTCCTCAGCGAACTTAATTGGCCTCAACCGGGCTAATTAAGCTACAGTGAGCACAGTTTTACGGGGAAAATTATTTAAAATGAATGTTACACACCCTAATGAATCTATACTCTCATTGGGGCATAAAGAGGAGTTCGGAATACATCAATGTATTGCGTCTTGCGATGTGCTCATTCGTGCCAATCACAATTAATATTCATACATTTTTTCCCCCTCCTAGCATTAAAATGGGTCACGTGTGAAATTTATAAATGGCGGAACAAATTAAGAAGATATGCACGTTCAAGATAAAAGATCGGCAAATTTCAAAAGCCACCGCAAACTTCAAAGGCCAGGGCAGAAGGAAGAAATAGAAGAAAAGGAAAAGAAAAAACACGTTGTACTATATCACAATTTTAGGCAGCGAAAATAAAAAAACCAGGCGCAAGCTGTAGGTATACTTGACTAAATCGCGTAACTTGGGAAGTTTGCATAATGGCTTGCTGTACATGTACACATAACAAAAACCAAGTGTCAATACTGAGCAAATGATGAGCCTGCCTGTAGCTAATCTTGGAGAAGCCCCGTTTCAATGAACAACCAGACCAGCAAAGAACAATTACACAATCGGAGAACATAGCTCACCTAACGATGAAATCAAATTGCGAAAAGGCAAGCATGACAACGCCCAGGAGCGTAGAGACTGCCCCGTGAACAACAGGGGCAAACATGTGCTCCAATGCCATTCCCATCCTGCGGTCACGATTGCCAAGGCTGGTCAGGAATCCCTGAAACGGTGAGACAAAGGTTAAGACTGACAGCAAATCTACATGCGTTAAAAAATACAAGTTGCAAAATCTCCATAAAAATATTCCCAGCATACATCATATTCTCTCGACAAATCATAAATACCAACCCCATTTGACCTTACTAAGACATCGCACATTACATACAGAGCAGAAAACTTTACTCAATTTAGAAAATAGCTATTCAATACTGCATACATAATACCTTGCTGGATAAGCAATGAAACCCATGAGAGTTTCAATGTTTCATTTAAAAAAATGTGTTATTTACATAGTATCTTTTAAGCAATTTCTATTTTTTGAACAACTGAATGAAGGCAAAGTCGTCCAAAAGTTTTACTTTCTGTCCAAATCAACAGTGATACTTATATTTAATAAAGGTGTCAAAGTAATGGATGGAGGAATTTTAACAAACTTGTGTTAATTATAAACGTTTAGCTGCAACATTAATGAACGCTTCTGTTTATTATAAAATAATATACCTCACATATACCCCCAAAAATACAGGTGGAAAAGATCACTCACCAGGGAGACATGTCCTACGAACTCCATTCCAATGCCCACGGTGACGATAAGAATGACAGCTGGAACAGCACTCAAACGGATTC
The DNA here is from genome assembly GCA_034700785.1 of Rossiulus vilnensis. Taxonomy (NCBI): domain Eukaryota; kingdom Metazoa; phylum Arthropoda; class Diplopoda; order Julida; family Julidae; genus Rossiulus; species Rossiulus vilnensis. The sequence goes on along the minus strand of JAQIXS010000385.1, from coordinate 2,024 downwards.
CGACAAATCCCATGAATCCAAACAGTTCGATCACCATAGCAGCCAAGAAAACCACGATAATAGTAGCAGTCCATGGATTCATTAGTACCACCGAAACCACAAGAAATGTGGCAGCTAACACAGAGGCCAATGCCAAAGTCAAGTAGAAACGCAATCCTAGATACTGCTCCCAGAAAGTGAACGGTATTCCAATAGGAAAGTTGGGAAGTCCTCTTTCTTCGAATTTGCGACATATGGCACGGACTTCTTCAATCACTGCCGTTATATCTTGAGTCCCGCCTAAGTTATTGAGGAAGAAAGGCAGCTGTGCGTACACCAAAGGTTGCGATTTCGGAATTTTCAATTCCACATCTTGGGCGTCATGAAACCACTCGCGAGGATCAGGTCGGAGGCTTGCCTGAGAAGCTGAATACGCTAGGGCATCGTTGGAAACCCATGCAGACAAATAATTATAAAATGCTTTGGGGTTAATATTTCCTTCTCCATCCACCAAGCGGATTTGGGATACCTGCAATTGTTCATTATTCATTTGTCAGAAATCTGTCACATATAGTTCTTGAGAAGACTAAAGTTTGAGAATCATAAAGCTGAAGTACCAATGTTTTATCAATAGGGTTGTCCACATGGCCAGTTTGGACAAGCAGCTTGTAGGCCAATATTCCATCGACGGAAGCATTGCGGAACCAACTTTCTTGCGTGATGCAACCCTCTCGCCAATCTTTGTCAAACGCTTTTTGCAACCCTACAGAGTAAAAAGAAAATTAAGAACGTTTAACCTGAATCCTGTCAGTTGCAGGTGATCATCTCAATAATTCAATAAGGCATTTAAATAGGAAATAGGAAAATGATCTTAGCGAGTATCGATGGACTTGACTTACCCAACAGCCAATCCCGAAAAAGTGACAGCCAGAATTCAGGCAAACCTCCATTATCATCCTTGATGATTTTGTTCACACGCGTAAATGCACTGTGGTACTCGTACAAAATCCTTTGATTGGTAGGGTATTCGAAATTACCCTGTGTTACGGCAAACATATTATAAAATCCAAAGTACTTGTTCTGAGCTGCCAAAAAGTTATACTCATTGGTATTTCGTGGCACTATGTCGGTAAGATCTAGCCCATCAGTGACCTTCAACACTCCCCAGACGCCGGCGGCAATCAGTGTAAAGAACAGCACAACAGCGAGAATCTTCACTGGAGTCTTTTGAAGGAAAGGCCCGTAATGATCGCGGGCGAACCAAGTTAATGTCCAAGTGTAGCACTCTTGCTGAGTCCGCGTGCAAGCACCGACACACTTCCGCCGAAAGTTTTGCTGGTCTTCTCGGGATACCAGTTCGTGAGTGGATGCCATCGTGGCCAGTGATTCCATGGACGGCGCGAGCATTTTTGGTTCCATTGAAATGGGTGGAGGTAGAGCAGGGGGAGACAACACAGTGACTGGTTGGTTGCCGTAAGCTGGAAGAGCGTACGAGATGGCATTTTGCTTGCCAAGCTCATGCAGGGGGATGACGTGACTAGAGGGTGAAAGACCCTTCCCTCCTTCCTCTGAATTTTTCAGACTTATAACCATGTCTGGACTCATACTAAAAAATAAAATAGCAATTAGATTTCAAGTTCTTTCAGTGTCTCCTTACATGCTTCAAAGAATGGACAACTGTGCTCACCATGGAAAACAGCAAAACACATCGACACGCTTAGCTTCCCGTCTTCGCAAATCTAGACTCATCACCGCAGGGAAGATTATCAACATAGATGCAACGTTGAAAAGCACAAGAACTGCCGCCTGCACAAAAATAAATGAAAAGTTAGCACATTGTAAAACAAATCGCTTTTTAAACAAGGGAGAAAATTACCTGGAGAGCAAATGCTCTTAAAGCTGGAACCGGTATGATAGCAGCAGCAAAGAATGCACAAACGTTACTAATTGATGTTAGCAAAACGCTTACTCCAGTACGCTTTAAGCACTCCCCTGTCTGTTCCTAAAATTGAGAAAATCAAACCAATCAAAAAGGACAGTAGTAG